>JANSTW010067085.1:0-10661 GCA_027564275.1 Diadocidia ferruginosa | reverse complement strand
TCCGAATTCCTACTTTTTGTACTGGAGGTACCCGATAGCGTAATCCGATCAGAACGAAACTTCACTCGATTACTCTCTTGGTCTAAAAAATTAGATCCTGAAAATTTGAGCAAAATCCAATAGACAGTTTAGGCGTCTATAAGTCATATACATTAAAACATTCATTTTTATATATATATAGATATATATAAGAATGAAGCTTCAATGGTGTTACACTTTATAGATAGCGACTATAGACTAAAAAGTAACTCTATATATAGGATATTTTTAAAGGAACTTTATATTACATAAGAAAAAAGGCACATCCACTAACTATAATATACATATACGTATATATTGAAGAAAAAAGGCGATTTTCTACCCGAGTTTATGGGCTAATTAAAAAGAGTGTTAAAATTATGATTATAATAATAATAATGTACGTGACAGAATATAAAAGAAAAGCTTTTGAATATAATGAACATAATAATGTGAGAAAATATGTATTTTTCCGTCAAATAAATAAAATTGCCATATAATTTTGTAATCGAGCCTTTTAAATTTTCCAAAATTAAACGTAGAAATTATATAGTTAGTTTTTGCTAAAATGGAAAAGGTCTATTTTTTTTACTCTGAAAATCTACGTATGTACGCAATTCAGAAAGCCATATCAAATTTGCTCTAAATTCTATTATTTTGGCACCAATCCGTCTAATTATGTAGCAACAAATTTCTTGCTCATGCAATATCAACGCTTTGTTTGTTTTACTTTATCTGCAATCGTATGTTTGTGCCGTTAGTTTCTTAGTGTATAAGTATAGGGAAATATATAGACTCACGAGATTTAAACAATTTTTATCTAAATTGAAAGATATAATTGCCGCAAAAAAAATAATTTTATTGACCAAATGTATTTTTATAAATTTTGAAATTCACGCTGTTCATACCAACCCTTCGGATTAGTCCAATCTTTTTTAACAAAATCAGCGCCTTTCTCTCCAATCATCATTACAGGGGCATTTGTATTACCACTTGTAACAGTTGGCATTATACTAGCATCAATTACTCGCAATCCCTTAATGCCTCGCACCCTTAATCGATAATCGACAACAGATTCTTTGTCACTCTTCGGTCCCATCTTAGTCGTTCCAACCGTGTGCGAAGACAATGTACTAAACTGACGAATATTACATTCCCAATACTCATCGGAATCATATGGCAATGAATCACAATCCTTTAGTGAAATATCAATAAATTGTCCAGAATTAGCCAAAAACGTTTCGGTTAAGTTCATTTGTTGAATTTTTCTAAATCCCTTTAATAATGTCTGAATGTCTGCTTGCTCTGATAAAAGATTTGGAATGATTTTTGGATTATCCAATGGATTGTTACTTAGAAGTTTTATTTGTCCTCTTGACTTTGGGTTTATTAGCACAACCATCAGCATAACCATGGACGTATTCGCATTAACGGTTGTTAAAAAATCGGCAATCTCATCACCAACATTGAAGAAATCGAAGAATCCAGACAGCGCTGAATCGTTTATGGTGAACTCAATGGGAAAATATTGAATATCTGGAAACTTTGGATTGTTTGTCGTACTAAAATAGGCTGTAAACTCGATCGATCCAACATTGGAAAATTGTCCAGTTCTGTTTGTTAGATATTCTAGATAACTGCTTGTTATGTCTGGCGTAGAAATGGTCGGAGTTTGCAATGAAATGGGATGGAAAAATACGGTATGATCTTGTAAATTTTGCCCAACAGCAAGATCACTTATAACTGTTATGTTCATGTCGGTCAAATGAGCAGCTGGACCAATTCCTGAATTTAGTAGGATTACAGGCGTATTAACCGTACCAGCCGATAAAATAACTTCTTTTCTAGCCAACGCTGTGCGATTTTGGCCGTTTAAGACAAAATTGACACCTTCTATTGAGCGATCACTCTTGAACGTAAGTGTTGTTACTTGAGCATTTTTAATAATTTTCAAATTAGTTCGATTTCTGGCCGGTATCAAGAATGCCTTAGCACTACTGAACCGAGCCCCATCCGAAATCGTTCCCTGGGCAAAACCATATCCCAGATGTTTATCTGCATTAATGTCTTCAATAAAATCAAATCCCAATTCAGCAAATATACTGCCTAGAGCATCCAATGTCTCGCTATGATAATTTAAATTGTCTATTATTAAAGGTCCTCCCGTTGAGTGGAAGAAAGTATCTGCAGCTAAAGTCGGATCCTGATTATTTTCTGATTTTTTAAAATACTCTAGAACATTTGTCCATTGCCAAGTCGGATTGCCGAGCTCAGCCCAACCATTGTAATCTCTTTCATTTCCACGATTGTATAGTAATGTGTTGTGTCCACCACAACCACCTAAAAGCTTAGCCCGCTCCAAAAAACAACTATTATTTAGCAATCCCAACGATGCTGTATGCGATGGTTCACAAAAATTATTCCAATCAGTTTGTTCGTTGACTAATGAAAAGTAGAGCTCTGGAATCTACAAAAAATTATTTAAGATTTTTTTTTAATCTTGTTTAGCAAACCTCTGACTCTATCGGTGGATCACCGCCTGCTTCTAAAAGTAAGACATTCCAATTGGGGTTCTCACTTAAACGAGCTGCAACTATAGAGCCGGCCGATCCAGCACCTACTACAATAAAATCAAATGCGTCTGCAAAGTAAAACATTTAGCTTTTAACTAATCGTATTCAGTTTTACGATATTATTTAGAAAAGGTCAGAACTTTTCATACAATTTATAATCTTGCATATACAAGACTTATGATTTTTACCAAAAACCTCCATTAGAATTAAAAATTAAATATGCAGATATTTACCACTCTCAATAAAATTTGGACCAAAATCGGTGGGCCAATCTGGAACTAGAGCACATTGGTCCGAATATAATGTCTGAATTAAAAGTCCCAATAGTTGACTGGCCGGACCAATACTTTGATTTGAACAGGCTGCTGTGTCCATTGTTTTAATAAATGGGACTTACTATTCGAGCATTTGAAAACTTTACTTCACACGACACAATTTTGCTACTAATATTAAGTTCATTTGGCAGATTTTCAAATATTATAGTTGATAAAAAAATATTTTACAATTTTTAAATATATATAGTCGTGTCAATAATATAATGTTTAATTAAGTGCCATATGTCGTTGAAAATACCTGAATATTATTTTATTGTTTAATTTATTTATGGCGAACCCAAAGCGATTTAGGCAAACATACAAAGCAGCGATTGTTTAAATTTGAAAATATTTAACTAAAATTTATTCCATACATGGAATATATAAAGTAACTTTTCTTTCTTTTCACATAATTTTTCTCACACCGATACAGGAGTATGGCGTGAGACGAGTGCATTGTTTAACGTATTAAATTATACGAATTCAAAAGTGCTTCCTTATACAGACAATTTTAATGCATTGTGCCTGATATTCTGAATAAATTATTTAATATATGTGGCAAAAACCCATTATAATATGTAATTAAAAACATAGAATACAAAATGCAACATATTATTAACTATATACATACGGGACAATCGCGTATGTATATATATACAATATATGAGAAGTAAAACATATTATAACATTTAACATGTCACATTGAAAGTTCGCATATATCCGTGTTTAAATATTGATGTTTTTTTTTATTTTGTGGCAATAAACTTTATGTCATATATTCATATGTCAATAAAGTATAAAATATTATGACAATATTTTTGTATAACTTACAAAAAAAGCTCTTTTATATGCATAAATGTCGCTTATATAATTTTAAATAAATAATAAAAATGAGGACAGACACATTTGAATAATTATACATACTATATACATTATATACATTTGATCGATTTTCCACAATTCTGTATATACTATATTTTGATTAAATAATAACAATAGAAAAATCCCTTTTCCCCTTTTTATTTCCCGATAACAAAATATTCTCCTGTTCATATATTATTTTGGTGAGTCTGCGTTTTGCGGTTTGTTTATTGTTTTCTATAAAAAAACAGCTGATTTCTTATATATAGACAAATATACAAATAGTGTAAACCATATGAAATGAACTTTAGCTTAAGCTATACGGCTTTCATGCAAACGTATACGTTTTCATGCAAGCAGTAGCTGAACGCATATTGAAGCATTCCTTTATATAAAAAATTATAAAATCTTTTAAAAAAATTTCTATATCAAGGAAAATTGGAAAATTAAAGAATTTTTAAAGTAAATTTTATTATGCCTATATATAAGTAAAAATTATTTTAATAAAATTTGGGTAAAAATGGTAAAAAGTAAAAGACATTATGATGATGAAGAAATTTAATCAAACACAAAATAGGCAAAATATATTAATAAATGATTTTAATAGAAAAGTATATTTCTAAATTTATTCCATGATGGTTCTTTAGTCCAGTCATCCTTTACTAAATCCGCTCCTTTTTCGCCAATCATTATTGTGGCTGCATTAGTTGGACCACTAACCAAAGTTGGCATAATACTTGCATCAATAACCCGCAATCCACGAACACCTTTAACACTTAATCGAGAAACCACAACTGCATCCCTATCCCAAACTGGTCCCATTTTCGATGTGCCAACCGTGTGTAAGAACGTGGCCGAAAGATGTCTACTATAACATGCCCAATAGTCATCAGAATCAAATGCTAGTATGTCACAATCTGCCAAAGGTACTCTAACAAACTTGCCCGAATTTGCAGCGAACGATTCTGTTGCATTGATTGTTTGTAATTGTCTAATAGATTTGATCATAGTCTGAACATCTGCGGGATCGGAAAGAAGATTTGGATAGATTTTTGGGTAATCAAGTGGATTATTGCTCTTTAGTTCGAGGTGTCCTCTTGATTTTGGATTAATTAAAGCAATTAGGGAAAACTATCAAATGACTATTTTCGTTTAGTTTTTGCATCGATTGGATAACATCATCAATGTAATTAAAATAGCCTAGGAACTGCTGTATAGCTGTATCATTTTGTACAAAACTAATGCCATAATATTCAATATCCGGATATTTTGGATTATTCGTTGTACTAAAGTATGCGGTAAATTCGTCCGTTCCAATATTGGAAAAAAAGCCAGTTCTATTGGTCAGAAATTCGTAATAACTATTTACTTGGTCTGGAGCTGTTTCATTGGATTGATAAGCAATAGGATGTAAGTTTTGTCCAACTGCTAAATCACTTATGAGCGGAATGTTTAGTTCTCGCAAATGTTTTTTTTTTGTTCCAATTAAGTAAAATAACAGGACTTCCTACACTACCTGCCGATAAAATTACCTCTTTCCTAATTGATGTACGATTTTGACCATTTAAGATAAAATTAACACCAGCTACAGAACGATCATCGTTTATGTTGAGTGTTGTCACTTGAGCATTCTTAATAATCTTCAAATTAGTTCGATTATTGGCAGGTACTAAGTATGCTCTTGCCGAACTATAACGAACACCTTTTTCTATAGTTCCCTGAACCATGCCATATCCCAAATGTTCGCCAGCATTTATATCTTCAATGTGCGGATAGCCCATCTCAGCAAAAAAAGTCTCCAATAAACTCAAACCTTGACTTTGAAAATTGTAATTATTAACTTTCATAGCTCCTCCAACCGAATGGTAATAAGTGTTAGCCGCAATTTTTGCATCTTGATTATCTTCGGCCTTTTTCAAGTATGGCAACACATTCGCCCAACTTCACGTTGGATTACCCGCTGCTGCCCAACGATTATAATCATTTTCATTGCCACATCCATTCACCACATCCACCCAACAATTTGGCTCGTGACAATTTTATTGATTCATTTTTAATGCTTAACGAAGCCGTCATTGATGGTTCGTAAAAATAATTTCAATTAATTTCGTCTGTATCTAGTGTACTCCAAATTGCTGGAATCTTAATAAAAAATTATGGGGTGCTTTTAAACAATATGACTATATCAATATGATTTAAACCTCTGCCTCTATGGGTGGATCGCCACCGGCTTCTAAAAGTAATACACTCCAGTCTGGATTCTCACTTAAACGACCCGCAACTGTTCCACCTCCTACTACAATAAAATCGTATGAATCTGAAAAATGGAATTATTAAATTATAATCTTATAAATTTTTTCTCGCACTACCATTTTCACTAAAATGTGGTCCAAAATCTGCGGGCCAATTAGGTACTAAAGCACATTGATCTGCAACTAATGATTGTATCAAAAGGCCCAGCGGTTGACTAGCCGGACCAATACTTTGATTTGAACATAATGATGATGACATCATGTTCGACATATTTGCAAGAAAATTATATGATGTGGCTTCGTTTTAATTAAATTATTTTCCTATAACATGTACTTATTTATTGAGTTTAAATAATAATATGTATATATTATATACATTTAATTGATGTTTACTTAAAAATGTTTGTTAAAGTGTTTTACATATACACGATTTAAAAATATTTAGATATTTGACCAGGAGCCTGAGGTGATAAAAATTCTATAATCATTCATTATTATTATTGATACAACGATAATCGGTTACAGCAACCTAATAATAAGTTCAATACCGATTCGTTCGGTATAGACAAATGAATTGACATGAATTAGAAGCTGCTATATTACAAAATTCTGTATTTTTGCATTTAAATTTTAATAGAGCTTAGTGTTTAGCTTAATTTCTTTCAACTAGCAGACTGTAGTTCTACGAATAATATATAATGGTTCATTTGTATATTCTCAATAATGAAAAAGAAAATACAAATATTGGTCAATATTGTGAATTAATTAGTAAACTTAAATCAAATTATTCCACAAATTTTTTTTGTACTCGTATACTAGATAAATGGTGCTATCTTCAAATTGTGTTGCTATAAGAAAAGCTTATTCAGCTAATATACATTTTTAATTTTTTTTTTGCTCATTAATTTACATTACAATGGTTTAGAAAACGTGGATGACTTTAATGGTATATAAGTAAAATCAAAGAAAATTTAAATATAGAAATGTCCACACAGCTATTTTGCCGCTGCATTTTTTTACGTCTCCACAATCAAATTAAATTTTACATAGCAAACACCGACCAAGACTATATATAGCGATAAGTATATGTCCATATAATAGCTTTTTTAGTTATTATTTTCTATATTAATTGAAAATAGTTGGAACAATGGCGAATCAAATACGCGATAGTGCATTATGACACACGCAACAAATCCTTCCACTTTAGGCTAAAGGAGGATATAAAAATTCATCTGTTCAACTCATTTATAGAATCAAATAAATATGTTAGATAAACTATTTTTAGAAATAAAAAAAACACAGCTTTATAATTTGAAGGTAAACATAAAAAACAGTCAACAAGAAACGTGTGTTAGACATAGATCTTTAGATAGGTATATTTGTCAATAATAAATAGAAAATATTTGAATTATTTGTCCACGTTTTGTGTTAATTCGTCAATTTAAAATAAACAACCAAACAAAAACAACCTGAACAATTATTTTGATATTGAGGAGTAAGACTTCTTTTTTTATTAATTTAATTTTTAATTAAACAAAATTCTATGAAAAATACAATACTTTATATAGTAGCGAGTCTTTATGGTTGTGTTAGTTAGTTTAAAAGCGAGTGGACAACTGTGTCGATATTTTTGGTACCAGCAAATATTCAGCGCTCGTTGTTGGCACCATTTCACATACAAATTGTTGTTGTAATTCGAGTTATCCGCTCGCTATTATAAACTAACTACTACAACCATAAAGGCTCGCTACTGTATAAAAAAACATAAAACGTCTTAAAAAAACTAGATTATTTTGAATAAAGACAATTTTTAATAACTATAGAAAACTATACGTGGAATTTACTAAACACAACATTTCTGAATTGATTCCATGATGGTTTAGTCCAATCTTCCTTTACCAAATCAGCTCCCTTTTCACCGATCATTATTACAGCAGCATTAGTTGGACCACTTACAACAGTTGGCATAATACTGGCATCAATAACCCTTAATCCACGAATACCTTTAACGTTTAACCGGGCATCAACAACTGCATCCCTATCCCAAACTGGTCCCATTTTTGATGTTCCAACTGTATGCAAAAATATTGTGGAAAGATGTCTACTGTAGCATTCCCAATAGTCGTCGGAATCAAATGCTAGTGTATCACAATCTGTCAAAGGTACTCTAACGAACTCACCCGAGTTTGCTGTAAACGATTGGGTTGCATTTATTGTTTGCAATTGTCGAATTCCTTTGATCATAGTCTGAACATCTGCGGGATCGGAAAGAAGATTTGGATAGATTTTTGGATATTCAAGTGGATTGTTGCTCTGAAGTTCGATGTGTCCGCGTGACTTTGGATTTATAACTGCAATCAGGAAAACAATCATGTGACTATTTTCATTAATCTTTTGCATTGATTCGATAGTTTCGTCGTTGTAATTAAAATATCCAAGGAACTCTTCTAGTGATGTATCATTAACCGCAAAATTAACACCATAATATTCAATATCGGGAAACTTTGGGTCATTTGTTGTGCTAAAGTAGGCTGTAAATTCGTCCGTTCCAACATTGGAAAAATCGCCTGTTCTATTTGTCAAATATTGGTAATAACTGGCAACTTGATCTGAGCCAGGCACATCTGATTGATAGGCAATTGGGTAGAATATAAGAGTGTGATCTTGTAAGTTTTGTCCTACTGATAAGTCTTTTATAAGCGGAATGTTCATATCTCGCAAATGTTGGGCTGGACCAATTCCTGAATTAAGCAAAATGACGGGTGTTCCTACAGTACCTGCTGATAAAATTACCTCTTTCTTAGCGGATACTGTGCGAGTTTTTCCGTTTAAAACAAAATTAACTCCTGCGACAGATCGATCAGCATTTATGTTGAGTGTTGTTACTTGAGCATTTTTAATAATCTTCAAATTAGTTCGATTATTGGCTGGAATTAGATATGCTCTTGCTGTACTATAACGGACACCATTTTCTATGGTTCCTTGGACGGTGCCATATCCTAAATGTTGGTCAGCATTTATATCCTCAATATATGGAAAACCCATTTCAGCGAATAAATCCTCGATTAAATCTAAACCGGCACCTTCAAAGCCGTAATTATTAACTTTTACCGGTCCATTAACCGAATGGTAAAAAGTGTTTGCAGCAGTTTTGGCATCTTGATTATCTTCGGCCTTTTTAAAGTATGGCAACACATTGTCCCAACTCCATGTTGGATTACCAGCTTCAGCCCAACCATTGTAATCATTTTCATTACCACGATTGTACAAATTTGCGTTATGCTCACCACATCCACCCAACAATTTGGCTCGCGACAATTTTGACGATTCATTTTTTAGACTTAACGAAGCCGTCGTGGAAGGTTCGCAATTATAATTCCAATTAATTTCGTCGGTATCTAGTGTTATCCAGATTGCTGGAATCTTATTTAAAAAAAATTAATACTTCATATTAATAATTAAAATTGCATTAAAAACCTCTGCATCAATAGGTGGATCTCCTCCGGCTTCTAAAAGTAATACATTCCAGTCAGGATTTTCACTTAAACGACCCGCAACAATAGATCCAGCTGTTCCACTTCCCACTACAATAAAATCGTATGCGTCTGTAATAGAACAATTTCGTTTGTAATCTATCAACTGTTCAAGATCTTTGCAAATAATCACCATTTTCACTAAAATTTGGCCCAAAATCTGTTGGCCAATCGGGTATCAAACCACACTGATCGGCAAACAATGATTGTATCAATAAGCCCAATAATTGACTAGCCGGACCTATGCTTTGACTTGAACACGACGCTGACGTATTCATTTTTCAACCAAGAACCGGGCGGCGATAATTTAATAAAGTGGTTTAATTGTTCTCTCTCTAAATACCTCAATCTAGCCTAAAAATAACTAACGAAAAAAGGTTCGAGTTTATCATTCTTATATAGGATGTTGATATTTACTTAAAAATATTTATTAAAGTGTTCTAAATAATTCAAATATTTTTGTTTGTACAGGTACGGATTCTATACTGTTTTATAAAGGCCAAAAAAAAACTTTTTTTTACCATGTCTGTTTTCAAAATCAACGATTTCAATTATTTTTTTAAGATTTCTATATTTTGGTTGTCCCGCATGACTTCCAATAGTTACCCTCTTTGGGTTATAAGTATACAGATAGACTAAATCTATAAAAGCAGCTTTATGATTTATAGCTGGTGTGCATTGTCGTATTTCTTTGTGCACGACACTTTGGTACATAAGGTAATTCAAACGCAGAAGATTATAATGATATTGGAGTTTTGCACTATAAGTAGCATTTCTCATTCCCTATAAAGAAGAAGAGACACTATCTATCAATCTATACAAGGCACAAGCAGCTAAATTTCGGAACTTTTTACGTTAAATTTAAGCTAAATTTGGATCTGTTAGTTAAAACAATAGCTGATTGTCATTCCGCCATGAGTAAGGCATTTAATTTATTTTAATAAATATTTAATAATATGATTTGCATCAAAAGTTTTAACAAAAAAAAAATGCAAATTGAAAGATCTGCAGTGCTAATTTTAATGTTAATATGTAACTTTTTACTTTTATTTATATACGGTTAGTATAGAATAAATAAAAGTCTTGTAATCGCGATGAAATTTTGAAAAA
>JANSTW010067074.1:0-10663 GCA_027564275.1 Diadocidia ferruginosa | reverse complement strand
CCGATTGGGCTGCCAGAATTGTTTATTCGAAACTTAAAGAAGTTTACACACACTGACGGCAAAAAGCGCAAACAACTTATTTGAATATTTTGTCGTGTGGAGAAATAGTCCCCATTTCACGTTTTGACTTGCTACCAACTCGGCTACTAGAATTTGTTATCCGGCATTGAAACAAGGTTTATTACAGACTGACCTAACAAATTGCAAAAAAACCTACTCAAATATATTTTTGCGGAGAAATGGTCAAAATTTTACGTTATTACTTGCTACCAACTCGGCTACCAGAATTTTTTATTCGGCATTTAAAGAAGTTTATTACATAACAAATTGCAAAAAAAACGTATATTTAAATATATTTTTGTGGAGAAATAATTGAAATTTTACGTTTTGATGTGCTACCAACTCAGCTACCAGAATTGTTTATTCGACACTTAAAGAAGTTTACACACACTGACCTAAAAAATTGCAAACAAACGTATTCGAATATATTTTTTGGACAAATGTTTGAAATTTCACGTTTTGACTTGCTACCAACTTAGCTACCATAATTTTTTGTTTAGTAATTGAAGGAGTAGTATATACACAGTACACACTAGCCTAACAAAAAGAAATAAAGTCTTAAAACCATATCTCGTTAGACTCGTTAAACTTGCTACCAACTCGGCTACCGCTATTATTTATACAGCATGTAGAGAAGATATAAATTGATCTTACAAAAGTCGTTTAAAAAAAATTGGATTCGAGTAGAATACTTATTATTCAAATAAATATTATATTGCAAACTTTTCAAGCATGGTTTATACTCAATGTAGCTTTAAAATTCTATATATTTTTTAAATTGTTTGGTCTCAATGTGTATAAATAATAATAAGGAAAATATAAAACAAGAAAATCTTTAAGTTCAATTTATAGCTTCATCAATAAAGTATAGTATAGTATAAATACAGTTAAATACAACAATAAAATTTATATACTTTTTGCTTGCTTATTATTCATATATATTTAACCCATTAGGGAGTAGCATATATTTTTTATTTGATTTGAATGAGTTTTTTTGATTCATATAAAACTAAACAACTAGTTTTAGAAGGAAAACTATATATTTCTGCTCGACTAGCCAAACCAATAAGTCTTATTGGGTTAAAAGTTACTAACATAAATATTGGCTATTGTCATTCAATATTTCAATAACAAAAATTTTTTAACCTGTTTTTGTTTTTTGACAGAATCAGCATATACAGATTACCAAAAAAAAATTAAGATAAAAGCTTTCCATTTTGATGTTAGCTGATATTTATGTTTCATCGATTTTATAAATCTGTAATATTTTTCTTATGATACTTCTTTCAATCTCACGGCCCTACCCTCCATTCTGAATATACTAAACCAAGCAGAAACGATTCGTATTGAAGGTATACGTATACGCTACATATTCATACTCGTCAATATATAAAAGATACAAAAATAACCAATTCGGACTTCCAACTTCTCAGAATAGATGGGTTTTTCTGCATGTCAAATAAAACAAAAGATTTTTATTCTTCATAAAAAATATAAACAGTCGAACAAACCAAATTTTTGGAGAGTTTGTTATATAATATAGTGTGCAACTATGTATAGGTATATCTATCTAGTTGGGACTGAATATTTTTTATTGTAAAACGGAAAAGCCTATTTCAGATACAAATTTGGTCTCGCACTGTCTAGTGTCTTTATATAATTCTGCATATACCTTTATTGTATGTATTGCAGAGGCGAGTTTTCAACAAAGTAGAAAAACAGATTTCAAAGGAAGAGACAACACGAGCTGAGGGGGAACCACTACTACGGAAATCATGGGACAAATAATTTCGAAAATTATGGAACGACATTTTGTCTAGTGGTTTCGGAGAAAATTTCAAATAGTTGTCTTATATAAATTATAGGAAAATTGGGAAACTTGAAGTTTTTTTTATGATTTGAATTTTAACAATTCGTAATTTTTTATAAAAAAATATTTCAAGACAACCGAAGATTTTTTTCTGAATTGAAGAGAACATAACAGAACAACGGAGAAATGATTACAACAGATGGCGTTACCATTATATTGTAAATTTTCGGTTATGCGCCCTCTCCCGAAAAAAAATTGAAGTATTATTTTCCTAATTGGTGATGATTTTTTCTAAATATAATGAAAGCTAAACTAAATGTGATAGAAGTCGTTTTTTTTAATTTGATTAAGCAAAGAAAATTTCACAAAACTATCTATTCTAACGCTTCGTCACTGGACGAATTTTATTGTACCGAGTGTAAGAACTAAATAATCATATTATATATAGAACATAGCCTTATATATTCTTTTTTTCGTTCAGATAACTAAATGGAAAAGTATGCAGAATACATCAAGTATATATAGTTGGAAAAAAACTGTAAATGTTGCATATTTATCAGCTCGACGCGGAGGCAATTTTTGGAACAACTGTGTACGATAGAATTTAGCTTTTTTTGTCAGGTTTTTTTAGGCGTTATGCTGCTGCCGTCGTCTTATGTAATATGGTTTTTCGCCTTATTTCCAATTATTTGCAATTTTGTGTCTAACTAGTTTGGTTTCTTGTGTGAGATATCTGATGAAATGTATATGATGTTAAAGAAACCCGACAATAATAATGGTGCGCTAAACATTTATTTTACATTATCGCCCGCCGCATTTGTTTTATACATTATAACGAGACATATAAAGTGCGACTAAAATAAGAATAACAAAATGTTTAGACTTTTATGTTTGCATGTTTTGCTGGATAAGTGGAAGATAAACATATTATACCAGACAATTTTTGAATTCAAGAAGATATTTAGACAATTTAAAAAATAATATGAATCTGATTATCTTATACTACTTGATATTTCGATGTACAAACTCTTTCGCAGCATATAGTTTGCATCAGCAGCGTATTTCCGGTCACTTATAGGAAAATTATCAAATTTAATGCATTTAATTTTAATACATATTACACCAATACAAGACCTAAGGGACCCAAATTTTTCAAAATTTTGTGTTTTACGATATTTTGTCTCAACAAATTTCGCTGCGCGGCAATTTTAATTTTATACGCATGCATATTGATGAGCTTTCTTTTAGTTTTACCGATGAAAAGAGAATACAGATTTCTATTAAAAATTCAAAAAAATAGTTTAGTTATATAAATTTATTGGCCAAGAGAGAGAGAGAGAGAGCCCCAAATTATAAAATTATTTACCAAAAATTTTCGCTGCGCGGCTCTTTTAGCTTAATATGGGTGACTTTTAGTGTTGACATTTTTCGAGAGGGATAACCAAGAGACTTTTAAGAGTAGAGTTTTTGCAAGCGAAAATGTCACTTTTGGGAGTAAAGGAGTGGATTTAGGGAAGAGAGGAGCGACTTTTGGAAAAAAGTGATTGTTCGCCGTTCGGTAAATAGAAATACAAAAGTTTTTTTTTATTGATTTTACATTTTCTTAAATTTTGTTTTTCTTTTCCTACTTATTCAATACTAATATCCGCCTATTCATATCCAAAAAAAAATCTATAATTTTGTTTTGAGCTTTTGATAGTTATTATGTGTATCATCCGCATAAAGAACATATTTTTTTATATAATAAGAATATAAAAGCTTTATAATGTGCTAATGTTCATGAAAATTGAATTTGAAAAAAAAACACATTCAACCGTAAAATTTGTGCCTTTTTTTGCCCTACACATATAAGTAAGTATATATGGTTCACGGAATATCGCATACATATCGGAGCCAATATATGCGGACCGCATATATTCTGTGAAATTTGGCTAATATTTCTGATGTTGTGAAAAAGCATATTTTTTCTTTGATTGAAAAAATAATACATTGATATAGTTTTTTGTTTGACAATAATTTAAAATATTATAAAAAGATGGAAAAAACGGAATTCTCTAAAATACTCTATCGCTTAAATATTAGGGGGCAAATGTTTTTGTTTGATCTTTTTTTATATTGATTATATATCATGAGAATTGCAAAATAAAATATTAAATTTAGAGAAAAAAAATCTTTAAACATATTTTAGTTTTTCAATCTTTTGATTTGGAGATTTTGTAAGTGGAAAAAGTGACATATTATGTTGATTAGTCAGATCCCAAAGTGCAATTTTGTCCTATATCACCGTCATTTATACGGTGATACGCAGAGCAAAATTTTCCATTAGCCGCCATCTTGAATGAAGTTCGTTATTTTGTAGTTTTAATTATTCTAAAAAATCTTTAAAAATTATAAAATGTTGAAGCTATCTGATGTTTAAATTTCAATAAACTATGTTTAGTTTTGAATGAGTTAAAATTGATTTTCGTTTTGGCCGCCATCTTGAATAACTCCGACATCTTGAATTTTTTTCTTTCTTGGAAACATTTTTGTTTTGTGCACGCTGAGACCTAACTAAAGATTATTTTCTATTTTAAAAATAAGTGATAAATAAAGGTCACTTAAGATTCATTTTTGTCTTGTTTCAAATTAAATTTAAAAATAAAATAAGTTTCTTTTTTTAATTACATTTGACAAAAATTAAATATGTCGGAAAAATACAGCCATGTTGTTTTTTAGAATTTAATTGACGTTATTTTTCGTTTTTTTTCAATCTCTGCGTCATAATTCTTAAAGATTAATTTTCAAATTTTTTAAATAATAAAATAAGTTTTATTTTCTTGAAAATTAAAAAATTTACAATTTCGTTACAAAAAATTTGTTTTCGTATTTTATTTATTCGTTGGAGTAACAAAGAATTTTTGTATTCAAAATACAATTAAGTCGTTATTCTCTTATGGGGATTTATTCACTAAAACAATTAACTTGATTGAAAACAAAAAAACCCACAATCCTTAAAAGTAAAAAAACCACCACCGCCGTCTAAGATCAATAAATGAATTATCCGCATCTACATATTTATGAATCGCGCGTTGATATTCATTATCATCATTAATTATAAATTTAAATCGCACCATTATTTTCATGACTTTATTTTTGTATGCGGTTTGGTTTTTACATTTTTATTAATTATTCCATCAGCGCGTACAAATTTAACAGAGAAAAGAAAGAAAAACTTTTGATAAGGGGATGAGTTCGACGATATACAATTTTCTGTATAATACTCAGCATCATCTACACTATCCACGCGTTATACAGAAAAGGGATAAATATTTTTAATCCCCAAAAAATGAATAAAGGGATGTTTTCGAAACGGGTTTTATCAATATTAAAAATTCTTAAGCTTATTCGCTGCAGAATTGTTGTTCGGCTCGCTTTAATATTTAACCAGTCATTTAGCTATTTTAGAACGTCATCACTTTTTGAATAATTTATATAAATATTGGGTGGGCCAAATATTATAATATGCGAAGAGGACGAGAGGCCGTAACATAAAAAGTGTGATTTAATTTGAAATATTTCTTCTTATTTTTTTTTTAATTAAAGTCAACAAAATTTTATATTTATCTAATTTGCGAATCATTAATATTATTCACCCCAAATCAGTCTGTCGGGGTTTTTTTTACTTTAAATTTATATTTAATAAAAAAACTTTATACTTTTCTATAATTTTATATCTTAAATGAATATGACATTTTACTAAAAAATGTTGTTCCATTAAAAGAAATTAAATTTTTATAATTGTTTAATTTCTTAAGTGTGGCTGTGAATGGAGAACTGTTTGCATATTCTCTTATTAATTATTGAGTAGTTTTTATAGTCGAATTAACGTAATAATTATTTTAATTAGCGAGCCTTTATGTTAGTCTTAGTTCCATTGCGAGCGGTCAACTCGAAATTAACAACAACAATTTGTATATGAAACGGTACGGACAACAACCCAACCGAATTTTTGTATAGCGAATTTGAAGTTTTGTATTGAGAGGTACCAGCCAATCAAAAACATCGACACTCTTGGCCATTCGCAATTGAACAAAACCAACACTAACATAAAGGTTCGCTAATTTTAATTAAAATAGAGGCGTAAAGTCTTGAGTTACCTTTTTGGAAGTTATTATGGAAGATTTGGAAGTTTTTTGGAAGTATTGTAAGACCATTAGAACATTTGGAAGTATATAAGATTTTTTGGAAGTTTTAGAAGTCTTTCAAATCTTGGCAGTGTTGAAGTCTTGAAAGGTTCGGAACTTTTGTGGAAGTCATGAAATTTTTTTAAAAGTCTTTGAAGTGTTGCAAATAGTTTGTGCGGTTTGGAAGTCTATTGGTAATTTGGAAGTATTATTAGACTTTTGAAAGTTTTGGAAGTATTTTAGATCTAGAATCTTCAAGTCATCATGGAAGTTTAAAAATGTTTATGAGTCTTTTGGAAATCTTCGTACTATTGAAAATCTTATGTAAGTGACTTAGAAGAAATTATGATTTTTATGATTTATTTGGAAGTCTATGAAAATCTTGAAGTTTTATAAAGAAGTCATGATAGTCATTTTAAAATGCAGGTTTTTTTGATACAATATATTGATATTACCCCTTCGGAAAGTCTTTTGATGGATTCTTTAATGATTTCTCTAGTAACAATCTTAGAAGATTAATATAAATAAATAAAAGTACTTACCTTTTGGACAATATGGCTGGGATTAATACCAAGTTCTGAAATTAAAGAATATTTATCAATAAAATCCTAAAAAAAACTATCATTCAAATTCATACCTTCAAGTAACGGTGGTTCATTATCAAAATCGTTGCCTACCCCGCCAGCACCAGCCTCATCATAGTACGCAGCATTTGGTGGTGTATAAATTCCTCCGGAAAATGTTGCGTTGGCCGGTGGATCATAAAACGAACCGGCATATGATTGTGTAGTTGATGCACCAGCCGGTATGGAGCCCTCAACATTTGGTGAGAATTGTTGAAAATTTCTAGCACGAAGAAAAATAATAAAATATGAACTAATGAACCGAAAACTACTTACAATTCCTGTCCAAACTGTTCGGGCATATCAAAATTATAACTTTGTTGATGTTGTTGCTGTTGATTTGGTGGATGCTGTCCAGACCAGTAATCTTCATTTCCATATCCAGCCATATTATCTGTAAAACAAAACAAAAGATACTATCACTATCGCCTGATAGAATGCGCGCGAAACAAATGGAAACGTCACACAAAATATTCAATTCCATTGAAACAGCCCGCGATTTGTGCAAATATTTCCGTAAATTGCAAGTAATAACACTAAAATTCATTACCTTTGTCGTTGCAATATGTGTAGAAATCAATAAAATTTTATTTTATATTTATTAAACACATAAATCCAAGGAAATTACACAAAATTGGACACCTAAAATTGCACACCACTATCGTCCAACAAAACAAAATTTCACAAATAAACTTATCGACTTATCGTTTTAGAAGTATAACAGTTTTTGCGTTTGTTTTGACATTTACCAACATTTTTATGGTTTTCGTTTAAAACTGTTATAATCCGATATTAATATGCATTATCTTCTGCTAATAACATTTGTAAGGTTTTTCTTGAATTGGTGAAATTTTTAACGGTTACATTATCAGCTTCCGCTATAATTATATAAATATTATATTTAACAGCGCTTGATACTGACCCACAGCAATTACCGGTGCCTTTTTCAGCAGCCAAATGTCACTTTCAGACAGCTAATTTATTTATTGATTTACAGTACCAGCTAAATTTTATCTGCAGGAAAAAACAAATCAAGTTCAAAACAAATATTTATCCGACAATTTAAATTTATATTCAATTATATTTATACTGTTAATAAAAATTAATTTAACTATTTAGCAAAAATAAACGCAATTATAATTAAACAAAATTTAATTTATTATTTGTTGACATTTTTTTCAGCATGCATTTGTGCAAATATAGCCGGCAGAAAAGTTGAACAAAATTCAACTTTTTTCCGCTCCTCCGAAAATACCGCATGCTGAACGCGTTCTGATTGGTTGATTTTGACATTAGGCTGCTGAAAAAAATCTTCAGCTTGGACTATAAATCTGCCTTCAGTAACTATTAATAGAATATCAAAGTTGTTGGATTGGTGAGAAATTTTTTGCGGTTATTTATCAACTTCCGCTACAATTATTTAAATAAAATATTGCTATAAAGGACGTAAAATAATACCTTAGTTCCGTAATAATAACGTATGATTATATGTATATATATGTTATATACATATGCATGTAGATTAAAAATATGAGAACACGAGCTTTTTTGCATATAATTATATAGTATATTATATTGATACCACGCACCACTGTAGAATGTATTAGAATGGGCCGATTTTCAATTATGGTTAGAGCTCAAAAATTGCATATATACACTTTTTTTTGCATTACAAATTTTCAATTTTGTTTTTAATATTATAGCGGCCTGCCTAAGCATTGAACTTGAAATTTGGACAATTTAAAAAAACATAAACATTTTCTTTAATATAATACTCAGATAGAAGTAATTGGTATACTCGAATTAGCTTCTCTTCAAGCTTTTTAGGGAAGGGGCTTAAATTTTTGAAAAAAAAATCCCATGCACACCCACGTGGAGTTTTCTGTACTTCTAACTATCGTTTTTAATTTAAATTGCGACGAATATAGTAGAAGTTTTATAGAACGAACGCGAAATATATGTATATATCAAGGATCATATCAATTAACCAACTGAATATATTTTTCTATTTTCTATAATTAAAATTTAATTTCTCTTATTATATAAGTTTTACAAAAAATAAACTTAAACTCCTATATACACTCGTTTTTTTTTCACATAAAAAAATTTAAAATCATATTATTATCAGTCTCCATATTTATATATAATAATTAAAGCAGAAAAAATTACTTGAAAAATAAAATGTTTTGATTTATAAATCTATATATACAATATCAAATATAATTAAATTTTTTTTTCTTAATTCGCTTAAAAATATATAATATTACAAATAAAAGAAATGTACAAAATAAATAAATTAAACCTGAGTTATAATCACGCTGCAAAGCGTAGATGCAACGTACATATTAGCAGTAGAAATATATGAAAACAAAGGAAACCAATTATAATCAAAAGTAATATGTACTTCTACAAAACACATGAGAAAAATCAAATGTAATGTAATGCTAATGTAGCATGCCGCGTGATTATAACTTCAGCATTACAAGCAGATCACGCCTCCTAATCACTTAATAGAATCTTTTTTCTGCTATCGCAAATATCATTTGAATCTGACTCTAGCTGTATTGAGGGTAAATCTGATATATTGTCAATGTTATAATTGAAATATTGTTGTTGTTCTGTGTATCGCCGATCATCATACAGATCATTGGCCAGCTCAACAATGTCCGAACGGAATAAAGCATCACTCATCGCAGTACAATATATAAGACTTTTCATTGTTTCTACGCGATGATGCGTCCGATCTGGGTCACTGTAGATTGGAGTAATCATGTGGGGTTTTGTCGATTGTGGTGGTACTACAACTGTTAGTGTTTCTTGTTTTGGTAGTTTTACATCAATAGTTGAATTGTCAAATAATTTTAGAGTATATGTTACAACATAGAAACAGACTGCGTTTATTACGAAAGCACGCATTAAGGTTGATGAGATACCTCGCGTAAGAAATGCCCATCCTTCCTCCCGATAACTTCGAACGATACAATCCTTTATACCCTTATACTTTGTACTGTCCACTTGTAATCTTGATTTTATTACATCCATTGGTGCCGATACAATCCATGAAAATACACCTGCACAACCACCAGCCATCAACGTATGAAACGCACCAGGATTTTGTATGTTTCTCATCAACAATTCGTACATAACAAAATAGCTTGAAAATCCAGGAACATCTCTAGCAGTTGTCATCGTTATGCCACGAAATATACCACGATAACCTTCTGTTTTCCATATGTGACCCAAACATTGTAATGGTCCTGAGAATTTTATACCACCACCAGCACCGCCACTATTTGATTGCAATTGTAAGCGCGTTTTAGCCAATTCCATTGGTGAACAAACTACCACTTGTGCCGTTCCGGCCGCTATACCCGCAAAACATTGTGATTTCAGCGAATTAGGATCAGCAAAATTTCGTTGTACATTTCCATAAACACCAAATATAATAGCATTTACCACCGAAACACCGGCTATAGGACTGGTTAGACCTCGATACAATCCACGCAAGGAGTCTCGTGCAATAATTGTCTTAAAACAATGTATCGTTCCACGATAAACTGGTTTCTTTGGATCCTGTGTTTGCAAATGTACTTTGATCGTATCAAACGGATGTCCAACTAATACACCAGCAGCGCCTATCGAAGAGGAAAAATATTTTTAATATAAAATAAATATTTATTTATTGATCACAGGTCAACAGCCATTTTGGTGCAGCCTTGCCAATAACTTTTTTAGAGTAATTTTGGGTCCCTGAATTAGAAAATGAAAACCATTTTTTCCAGGCAGCTCTAGTTTTCGAGATATGGACGATCCGCCATTTTGAAAACTTACATTTTTTTTTAAATTCATATTAATTAAAGATATGAAATTATAAAAATGAAAATATTTTTTAAAATATCTTTATTTATCCTAAATGTAGGTAAACTTCAAAAAAATTAGATATCATGTACGTACGTGTACTAAATTTTCAACACCTCTGGAGAAAACACGTTAATTTTGCAAAA
>JANSTW010067063.1:0-10665 GCA_027564275.1 Diadocidia ferruginosa | reverse complement strand
ATCAGGGCATCATAAAACGCAAAAAAATGGGTCCCGGCAATTTGACCATTTTGACCTAAATTAAAGCTTGTACTATTAACATAATATCCATATATTCATATGGATTTTTTTGTATGTATATAGTAAAAGCAAAAAAATCGGTCCCAGAGCCTCCAGTAAAATTGGGATGCTGCCTTCACAATGTTTTAACATTTCAACCAGATACCTAAAATCAAATATTCATATATTTAAATAAAATTAAAACGATTTCCTATCTTAAATGTCAAAGAAGATCTTCTATTCTGGAAATAATCTAATCGGATCAGCAGCTCCAGGAACTAACTTACATAATTTAATAATCTTTAGAATCCTTAAAAACTAGATCAATTAAATTTTTTGAAAATATATGCACTCATTTATAATCGTGTCTATTAGCTCAAGTTTTTCTTGCGTTTATACAAAAAAAATCTATAAGAGCCTACTTCTGCTCTCTGACATTGAAACCCCAATTACAATCATAAAGAAGTAGACCACTTAAAACTCACGCCGGATTTACAGTTAAGACTGAGAAATTTTTTCCAACAACTAATGTCAACTAATCATAACGAGTATCTTTTTGCTCGTCCGAAAATTCCGCGGCTGAACGCTTTCTGATTGATTGATTTTGAAATAAGCTGTCAACAAATTTTTTTTTAGTCTGAACTATATAAGCCTTCACTCTCACCAAAAACTGCCCAAATGCGTAAACTAGTGTAAAACTTTATTTTGTCTAATATTTTACGGGCCAGACGGACGAAACTTCGTAATTATGAGTTATGACGTTATTTTTTGGATGGCCAAGGAGAGATGCGACAATGCTATGTATATAGTATAGAGTGCATTCTGTACATGAAGGAAGCAAAAACTTTATTTTATTTAAAAATTATACGAGAAATTTAAACATTAATATTCTTTGTTCTACAAAAATAAGTTTAAAAGTTTTCCATTAAATGCATATAAGTATATGTTTATAATTTCAAATTTCTTAATAATTTTCGTTTTCGCCCAATTTATTATCATTTTTCTGTTGTATATAAATGATTTCGGAGATATTAATATAATTATGTAAATTCGTTAATATTAATATTTAAACCAGTTAACGGCTAAGAACAGCGAATATTTTTGTAAGAAAATACCTTTATGCGCCACTTGTGTTAATAGAACAAACTAACAGACATACGGATATTCTGTTTTTTTAAGGGGAAAATGAAGGAGAAATTGTTCAAATTTTCTCTATAAAATTATTTTTTTTCCATTTTTTATAGATGGCGAGGCATCAGGCAACACGCTGCTGCAATTTAATTAATTAAATTTAATTATTTTAATGGGAAAAATCACAAAAAAATAGCGTATCCAATGTACGAGAAAAAACGCCAAGCCCTATGTAAAACGAGACATTAAACAGCAAATCCAGATACGCTGTTGGATACACTCTATAGCGTATCCATAGAATATCCTGTCTTGTGAGATTGGGTTTGACCTACATAATATAAGTGGAATATTTATTGTTAAACTTAATTTTTACTTTAATTTGATTTGTTGTATGTAATTAAAATGCATATTGTATTTATACATGGTAATTTCATTACTGCAGGCCGCAGGGTAATAATTATTAATTATTAAATTATTTATTTATGTCATATATTAAACTTTATTTAAAATTTAGGAACAGGCTATTCGGTCAACGAAAAGTGAATTATTAAAGGCTCTAGCTTTCGTCTGAGCCGCTGGTTCTAGCTTTTGCGAGAACCATTTCAAAAAAGTTTTCGTTGACCGAATAGCCTGTTCCTAAATTTTAAATTTGTTAACAACCACGGGCGAAAAAAAGTAAATATTTTATTAAACTTTATATATTGTGAATCTTATCTCAAAATTATGGGTTAAATTAAATTAACTTCATCAGCGATCGGACTAATTCTGTATAGCAACTCTGTACAACACCATATTTCTGAGATTTTTTTTATTCTTCTATATGTTTAGATTCCTTGCCAAAGCTTTGCAAGCGAATCCCAGGTGTTTATGTTAATTTTAGCAGAATAGTAAATTCTAAAGAGTCGTCATCTATATTTAAATTATTATTGAACATATAAAATTATAATCTCCATTTCATTTAACAACGAATATATATAAATATGAGCGGTTTTTTTTCGTTCACGACAAAAGCGACCATGTTTACTATTTAGTGCATTTAGAAAATAGTGTAACTTAAAAAAGTGTTTTTTTAATGTTTTAAAATTTCTTAACTAATTTTATACTACTTTACTAGGGTTTTTTGATCCATGTGCCACTAACTCTTTTCTTATCATTCTATGCATACCAGAAAATCACAAAAATGGTATTTTTTTTATGCATAAAATTCCGAGATATCATACAAATTATTTTTAGTCGGAGTCAGCTTCACATATTTGAACATTTCTCTAAATTCAAATCAACGATGATTGTAAATTGGAATTTTACTTAATTATAGGTTTGTAAATTCCCTACACATTTTGTAAAATAAGTTTGGTAATCCGGTCAGCTGTTTCGGCAATATGGACAGAAATAGTTCGTAAAAACTCGATTTTTTTCTTCTAAATTTAGCAAAAAAATCAATAAGTTATCCAGAAAAATTTTAAAACGTCAAATAATGCCTATAATTTATTAGTTTGTGCGTGTAAACAGTACTTTTAAGAAGAAAATAAAATTAATGACAAAATAGGTCAGAGAGCTCCCAGAATAACAGATGCTGCTTATTTACTATATTTGGACATTTAAAAACTGACACGAACCAAAATTTTCACTATTATAGTACACACTTTTGAACAAGGAATGTAAACTAATATAGATGTGTACAGCAACAATACTAAGATAGGAAGATCCTTCGTCTTTAAACTAGAGACCCCAAGTAAAATTCTAAAATATAAGGGCACTTACAAATAATCCACATAAAAATAACCCAACACACAAAAAACTGTCTATATACGCTCATTGCTCATATTAAAAAAAAAATCGTATGGAAACCCTTCTCAACCTTTGATCTAGAAAATCTAAATTTCAAAATTTTACCAAATGTGTCAACTGGAAAAAAACTTTTTCTCTATTCTAATATTTTTCTGCGATTTTAACAAAAAAAACGTATATTAACCTTTGACCTAGAGGCTCCAAATTCAATCCTAGAATATGGAACCACTAAAAACACGACCCCTCCAAAATTTGGCTAAATCCGCCTACTGATAAAAATCTTTCTCTATATGCTCATATTTTTTGGTCATTTTTGCTAAAAAAAATCGTATAAGAGCCCCTTTCCCTTTAACCTATAGAGCCCACATGCAATCCTAGAGTATGAGACTATTAAAAACTCACCTCATCAAAATTAGGCTAATCAACAAATTTTTCGGCTGAACTGCAGTAAAGTGAATATGCTCCAAATAGGACCCCACCCCTTCTATCTTGTAAAGGGTTATCCCCCGATCTAAAAATTATATTACGACTTTTGGGAGAAACCCTCCTTTTCGGTAGGAGGGGAAGTTAAAGTTTGTATGCAAAAGTTTTAAAATGCAATATTATAATTTCACACCCTATACAGAATGTAAAAGTAAGCAAATTATAATTTTTTGTAGTGTGAACTTATAAGGGGTAACCCCCCTATTTCAAAATGGGAGGGGCATATCGTTTGCATGAAAAATATAAAAAATACATTTTTGTATGGGTTGTGTATACTCAAATGAAAGGTTTTGACAAGAGCTACAATTTTAGATTTAGGAGTTTTAGTCACTCTTCTGTATGCAGACAGGGAAATCAAATATTCCTTCCAAGAAATCTTTTAAGCCCTCCTAGAGGCTGTTGGTAGAACGATAGACTACAACTCTTAGAACATAAGTTTTAGCTCTTGTCAATATCTTTTATTTGAATACACACAACATCTATAAATATTTATATTTCAATATTGTTCATACAAAAATTAAGCACCTCCCATTTTAAAAGGGAGAGGGGGGGATACAGCTTAAGTTCACAAAACAAAATATTTTAATTTCATTTTATAACTTTAAACCCCTCCCTTGCAGAAAGGGGGTTAGTTAAAATAAACTATATGATTACTTTTTTTCGGAGAGAAAGTTCAAAGCTAGGCCAAAGATTATGAAATAAAGACTTTTATTGAAGGAGAAAAGGAAGAAACGGCTAGTATTTAGGGAACCTACGAAGAAAAAATTGATTTAAAAATCTAAAATTAATTTGACCTATTGGACAAAAGGGTTGGGTAAAAAAACCCCATATTTTTATATCAATTATTTTTTTTTTCTTATGGAATTGGTATGGTGGAGTAAGAGATGTTTGGTATCATATGACAGGTATTTCAATTACCTACAAGTTTAAAAATAATTGGTAAATATTCGACCTGCCAGGGGAAGGCGAAATGCAAAAACGGTTTTTTGTGGTTTTTTCACCCACAGCTTGCTCTTATAAGCTTTTTTCTACTTTTTTTCTATTTTTGCCATTGCAGCCAAAATATAAAATTTAAACCCATGACTTCGTGTATAATTTTTGAAATGGAATTTGATTCGGTTTATAGCAAATAATAAATAGATTTTAGTAGTTTTAAGCGTTTTTGGGCGGTATGTCATGTTACATTTTTTTAAAGAATTCTCTGGTATAATTTTGTTCATCTATGCTGTATGGTCTCTTCAATAAAGGTTCTTCAAACTTTTCCATAAATATCTTTATATAGGTTTAATGGGTAATGTATAGCTGCTGCTCGTGTATATAAAATATAAAGTATTATTACAACTCCTTATGTATAGGTATGCAACTAAAATATAAAATACTTTTCATTCATGTATTAAAAAAAGGAAAAACCTTTATCATCCATACCTATCGATATTATGAAAGTTCTTTTTTCTATTATTATTTCTTCTTTTTTTTTCATACAAATAAAAATAAATAAAAGTTTTGTACAAAAAGCTGAGTCAATTGTTTGGAAGCATTTTTACTTCCAGATGGTAGTATTTCTATGGGAAAAGTTTTAATAAACATTGAAAAATATTTGTTTTAATTTATCGAAAACTTTGTTGTACGTATTGTGAAAATCTATATAGTGTAGTTATTGTATGGCAGTAAATTGATTTTAGGAATGGTGCATTTTTGATTGGAAGCAAAGAAAATTTTTATAATACCTACCTATACGGAATAATATTATGTAATATGGAAAAGGTGGTTTGGTTTGGCAGCAGGATTGGTTGATCGGGTATAAAAGGTCGATTTTTTATTTATTTTATAATGTTGCTTATGCGACTCTATTCTTTATTTTATTGTCAGGAACATTGACAAAACTACACATATTATAAGAAAATAAATAAATATATTGTATACATCTTATCTTTATAAATACGTCGTCCATTATACTGCAAAAAGTTTTTCATTTACTTTTTTGCACATATAAATTAAATACATTGTTGTTATGTAACTGTGTCTTCTGTATTTTTGTGTATTTTAACTCGATTTAATTTTTTTAATTATTATTTTCCACCATAGATATAACTAGAATGGAAAATACATTTTATTGCTGTGGAATCACTTTTTAGAAAATGGCTGAAAAAAACCAGGGTTGGATTCAGATATTTTAAATAAAATATTTTATTTTGTTGTCACATATTTTTGTTTGTTTATTATCTTAAAACAATAGCAAATTTTAATACTACATTAATATTTATATAAAACTATAAACTTTTAATATTTATTTTATTTATTGTCCCTTAAATATAATATATTTTGTAAGTTGCTGTCTAATTATAGTTTCTTTGCTTAAATTCCGTGTTGCAAAATGAATTCTGCATTTAAAATACTCGTCGGCAATCGATTTAATTAATAATCCTATATGATTTTCAAGTGCGTAGTTATCAAACATATGTTCATTTAAGCTACTAAAAATTCGGCTATTCAAAAAATTATTTAGAACTTTTGTTGATAATTTTAATAACAAATTTTTGTCATCAAAATGCTGAAGTTGCCTGAAAATTTGCTCACAATATGTAACACATTGTATAACATCTACTGATGGATTTGACAGGCCGCCTCTATTTTTTTTTGTGATAAGTGACATACTGTTTGTGTCGCCAAATAGAGCATCAATGCACACAGTACATTTAAGTTTCGACTTCAATTTTTTTACAACGAACCCAGCAATATATGTGACAGCATGTTCTTGAAAATTTGTTAATATATGAAGATCTGAATATTCGTCAGCATCATCAATATCAATATTATTTTCCGTATCTTCATTTAATAAAAAACTTTTCGTGGATGAATTAATTTTATCGATAGATGATGTTAAAATAGTAACTTCTTCAAGAGGAATGCAATTTCCTAATCCATTATCCCGTAGTTCAGTTTTTACTAATAATTTTTTGTAGGCGTATTTAAATTCATACGATGATGGATTGTTGTTGTTACCAAATCTGTTGCGAATCGTGCCAAAAAACATTTCAAGGTGGTCTTGACTGACCTTGTATGTAGGCAAATATTTTAGAATATTTTGCTTTAATACATATTCTTTATAGATTTCCAAAATGTTTTTTAATCCAATAATGATGCCAGTTACCCCAGTTTTTCTATTTTGAAAATCAATCGACGAAAGGTAGGAACAGCAGTATTGGTAATAAAATGCTCTATTTCACTATAATTTCCTTTGTTCAAAGCCTTTTTGAACCCAGGCGCAATTAGAGAATGACTATTTAATAAATCAAAGCTTTTATTAACAATTTTTATAAATTTTACAGTTTCCGCAGAATCTTCGAAAAATTTAATTTTTAAATTTTGGTCGCAAAACTCAATTGCATCGGCGACTGAGTCACTAAAAAGTTGGGTAGCTAGCCGAACTTTCATTATTTGCTTTTTAAAATTAACATGTGCTGATCGTAACTTGTTTGCTAAATGCAAACCCTCATTTTCTTGAATTTCATTGAGTTTAGCTATATAACTCCATCTAATTTGTTTTTTATTTAATTTATTATTTAGTACTTTAAACACGCCAAGCGCATTTCGTAACAACTTAACCATATGACATGGATCATAAAATACATAAACGATATGGTTATTTATTGTAAATGTTGGATTTAAATTGACATCGTCCAAATCGCATCCTAATTGCTTGGCCATCGCTATATTGGATGGCGCTCCATCAAAAGTTAGAGAGATAATTTTTACGTTGCACGCCTCTACTTTTGAAAAACATTCTTTAACTAATTCCGATTTTTGCTGTCCATTCAAACCATTTATTAGGAAATATGCCACTGGCAATTTCCAACTGCTATTTATGCCTACTATCATAAAAACTAAAGCCTGCTTCGCTTCATTTCCTGTTTCAGATAAAAAACCATTGCCTAAGTCGACATAACCATAAAGTTTTTTCCCATCAAAATGAATGTTTCTTTTAATATCGATTTCATCGATTACTAAAGAGCAAAGCAGTTGGTAGTTTGTATTTTTTGCAGCTGTTTTAATTGCAGTTAAGGATTCAGTTGTGAAACCTGGCGATCCGTCAATAGATTCGTACCATTTTCTGATCGTACGAGGATGTGGCAATGCACAATCAAAAACAGATCGTACATAGTTGTATGCTTTGGGCGAAAGAAAATTTAGAGTTAATGCAAATGCTTTTAACTTTACCGGAAATTTTTTTTCAACTGTTTGATTTATTTGTTTTGAATTCCGCCTCTTTATTAGTTCCTCACAACCACTTCCACTGTTTTCTAACATTAAAGAAGTTTCTGTTGTTATGAGGTTTTTTGTTTCCAATTCATTTAATAGAGACTTCAAACAGTTGATTTTTTTCTTTAACCGATATTTAGCTTGATGAGCTGTTTTCAAAGAACGTAATTTAAATTTGCAGTATTCTCTAAGACGTCGTATTTTGTACTTTTGAGTTTTTAATTTTTCCTATAAAAGAAATAAATTATTGGTTGTATATTTTATGTTAAAAAAAAATTACGGTATCATCAATACTTCTAAGTAAATCTTTCGAAGCTGTTTCGGTTGTTATTGGAGTTATTGCACTTTTCTAGAAATAAATCAACATAAGTTAAAATATTAATTTCAATATGAAATTTAAAGGAATACTTACAAAATCAATAATATTAATTTCGGGGTTATCTATTTTCCTTTTTCTTGATGTATTTTTAATTTCAGGTGTAGTAATGGCGACAGGTGACCCAGATGATGACGAAGATTTTAACAATTCTTTAATGGACATATTTGGTAGTGGCGAAGTTTCAGTACATATTTTATTTCTAATATGTTCCTTTGAAAGTTCAAATAAATCAAAAATGTTCGAAAATGGTTGAGAAAGATCTAAATTGGGAAGTTGTTTAACTTCCAAAACCAATATCTGTTTGCTTTCTTTTATTGATTTTTTATTATTTTTACAAACTTCGTCTATGTTACTTGTTGTGTTGGTTATATCCATTAAAGGCGTCATAACCTATAATAAATTAAATCGTATATATAATACAAATAATATTGTTAATTTAAAACGTAATACTTACATCTAATTTATATTCACGTTTAACGTGTCTAATAACTCTAGTATTATTATGGCCAAATATTGTTGGTATTGCATTACACCTAAGATTTGCTTTACCGTCACCAAATTTATCAATACATTTTCCTTCAAAATGTAAAGAACACAATTTTGAATTCTTTGAAGGTTCCCATTTCTTTTTATTCGTTGCTTTAATCCATAAGAACTTCAATTTTTCGTTTTTAGGAAATCTTTAATATTGGTTAAAAGAAAATCGTATAAGAAATAAATTTTAAATAATAATAACCTAAAAAAAAATTGTGACTACATCCCTGAGTTTTATTGCATAGAAAATTGCAGCATATTTCAGAAAAAACAAACAATTTTGATATAAATCTTTGATTTTACAGCAACTTGTGAATTAAATAATAAATTTGGAAAGGTGTTTAATCAAATAACACGAATCAAATAGCAAAAATACAATTAATTTACTTGTTTTTCTCGAAAAATATTGAAATTTTTGATGTAAACAAAGCAACACAAATTTTATTTTACTTACATATGAAACGAAATATTACCGAAATCCTCCTTTTTGTACTTGCATCCCATCACACAATTGTTACTTATTTTGTTTTTATCACTTTTAGTAGCCATAATTTAATTTAAATTAAGTTTTTCTATAAATTTCCACCGCACAATTTTTTCCGAAATGTTAAATGTTCATTTAATCAAAATGGCCATTTGGATTTTTCACTGAATTTTGATTCCACAAAAAAATATTTTTGCAATATAATAAAACGCGAGGGAGTGAAGAGCGCGACTATATGCATAAAACAATCCATTCTAACTTCCTTTATCCATGTTTTCCACTAAGCTAAACGTTCTCTTGCTTTTACTATTCATTAAAAAAATCCATATATATATGGAGTTTGTATGAAAATAGTACAAGCTTTAATTTAGATCAAACTGATCAAATTGCGTTTTATGATATAATATTATGATCCCCTGAGTCAGAAAAACTAGAACATAAAAAGTGTCCGTCTGACCGTCTGTCCGTCCGTCTGTCAGCAAATTATTATTATATACACGAAAGTTTTCCACCAGTGGACGGATTTATTTATATGAGCCTATAGAGTAAGTTGATTATTAGTAGACGGATTTTGCTAAATTTTGGGTATGTTTAAGTTTTTAGTGGTAAAGATCCTCTTAAATACATTTTCTTTGTAAAAAATCAAAGAAGAATTAGAGCATAGAGAAAAAGTTTTTTACTAGTAGACAAATTTGGACAAATTTTAGTGAGAGTATGTTTTTAGTAGTCCCTGGGATTAGATTTAGAGTCTCTAGGTCCACGGTTAGGAAGGGCTACCGTGCGATGTATTATTTTTTTTAAATTAGCTAAAAAATATAGGCATATTATAACTATAGAGCAAGTACTCCGGAATTGTATTTGGGGTCTATTGTTTAAAGGAGAGAAAGCTCCCATATAATTTTTTTGTAAAACTGATCAAAATATATATTTTTCTAAGTGCCCTTATACTCTGGAATTTTATTTGGGGTCTCTAGTTTGAAAACAAAGGAGAAAGGAACCTCCTATCTTAATTTTTCTTGTTGTAAATATCTTTTAGTTCACATTTTTTATTTAAGTATGTGAACTAGTAGAGAAAATGTTAGTTTACAAAATATTAAAAGATAGTAAAAGCAGCATCCCAGTTATGCTGGAGGCTATCTCGGACTGATTTTTTTATATCGATGGCCTTAATTGAATCGGACGTATCTACATTTTAGCCATTTTACAGGAGAGACAAAAAATGAATTTAGATACGTCCAATTCCTTTGTTAAATATGCAAACACGTTTTTTTAAACCGTAATTTCCGTTTTTAATAAACACTTGCGAATGAAAGGTGATAACCCAGATGTGAAAATTTTTTGGCCCTACCGAGCCTTGAACCCACAACCTCTTGATTATAGAGCCGTGAATTTACCCACTGCTCCATACTGGTTATTATAGTGTGTTATTAACTTTAATTCGCCAGCATACAGAAGTAAAATAGTCGTTTTTTATATAGTAACTAAGCAGTAAAAGAATACGAGAAAAGTTAAATTAAATTAGTGAAAAATTTGTAAAAATATGCCTAACCTAGGCGGAATACTAAAC
>JANSTW010067052.1:0-10667 GCA_027564275.1 Diadocidia ferruginosa | reverse complement strand
TGACGACCTGCAGTTACATAAAAATCAGCAAAGCGACTACCTGCCGTCTGCCGTCGCGACAGACGACAGCGACCTGTTGCGGTCGCTTCATGAAAATTCCACCTTAAATCATTTATTTCTCGTAGGGAATTTCATACAGTCAATGGCTCAATGCGGAAAGGCGCGCGTAAAATCGTGTTTGTTTTCATTAGAGGAGAAAGGTGTTGTGAAATAATTCTTGCATGAATAAATATTTTTAAATAAATTTAAATAATTTATTATTATAATGGATGTGGATGCTAAACGACGTATAAATAATAGTAAATATTTGTTTTTTTTTATTTTCTTTATTTTTAAATATTAAATCTCTCTTTCAGAACCTACAAAATCCTGTCAATATGGATCGAATTGTTACCGAAAGAATCCTCAACATTTTGCCGAATATAATCATAAACATTGTGAGTAATAATTAAGAATGTACAGTAATAACTTGTGAAACTTAGGAATCAGATATCTGCGTGTATCCACCAAGGCATTATTGAACGACACAGAAATGTCCAGTCTTCATGATAGAGATCTTTCCTTATAATTACCTTATATTTTATAAAACATTTAATTAATTTTCAAGATCATTTTTAGTAACCGAAATCTACGATCAAGGAAAAGATGTGACGTCCAAGGAATACACAATCCCCGATGAACTGTTCCTCTCGAAAGATACAATCTTGGAACAATTGGAAATTTTAGAGAAATTATTTCCAAAACCTGCAACAACTCCGGCAAAACGAAAAAAATTAGAAGAACAAAGAGGAGATCAAACTCCTTCAAACAGTAGTACTAAAGAAATGCCAGAAGAACAAGTAATTTGAAAAAGAAAATAATTATTTTATTTTTAAACCGTTAAAGCCTAGACTAATCCAATATTTTACGGAGTTTCCATGACCATTTTCTGAGGAAGTGACCACTTGAAAAAATGCGTCCCACCGACTTCCAAAAGACTCTCAAGAATTCCAAAGGACTTCCATAAAACTTCTAAGACTTCCATAAAACTTCCAAGCCTTCAGAAATTTTCTAAAGACTTCAGTCGACCTCCATAATACTTGAATTGAAAGACATCCGCATAAGACAAGACTTTTAAAAGATTTCTAAAGATTTCCATGAGATTTTTCTAAGACTGAAGAATTTTTTATAGACTTTCCAATACTTCTTTAAGACTTTCAAGATTTCCATTAGACTTGAAGTGGGAGACATCCATAAGACAGACTTCAAAGATTTTCTAAAGATTACCATAAGACTTCCATTAAACTTTCTTAAGACTTTGAAGACTTCCCAAACACTCCCCAAGATTTTTTAAAGACTTCCCAATACTTCTATAACACTAATCAGACTTACATTAGACTTTCAAGACTTGTTTTAATAAGATGCCCATCAGACATCCATAAGACATAATACAAGAATAATACTTCCAAAAGACTTCTAAGACTTCCAACAGACTTCCAAAAAACTGTCAAGACTTCCAAAAGACTTCAAAAAAATTCTAAAGACTTCAGTAGACATCCATTAGACTTGAATTGGAAGATAAAATGAAACAAAACTTCCATAAGACTTCAAAGATTTTCTAAAAATTTCCATAAGACTTCCATTACACTTCCAAATGACTTCCAAGACAACCATAATACTTCCAAGACTTCCAAAATACTTCCAAGACAACACTTGAGATCCTATAAAAAAAAACCAAATATTTCATAAAAATTGAGCTAAATTTTATTTTACTTATAGAAAAAACCATTAAAAGCTGAAACAAATAAGGATGATCGTAAAACACAAATTGATAGTAGCAGCTGTCCATCTGGGTCACAGCAGAAAAATAAAGACGTAAGTACTACAGTTGGCCATGTGAACGTCAAATAAAATGCTAGTTACATGTTATAATTTGCTCCCGTTCCTTAAATTATTGTTTTTCTTAGATAAAAACATACGCAGACCATGAAATTAAGTCTATGGCCGATCAACTAAAAGAACGACTTGAACGACTGAAAAAGGTGAAAATGAATATTTTTAATTATTTTTAATTAAATCCAAATTGTTGTCTTCAGACAGATTTATCAAATTCAACAACAACAACAATGTCATCTTCTTCATCAACTTCGTCATCTGCTAGTTCGATTGCGAGACCATCAACATCATCCACATCTAATGCATCCAGTGGTTCGAATGGTCCAAATATAACAAAAAATATTCACGATTATATATCGGTCGTCATTCCGAAAGGAAAAATGGCCGAGAAATTAGAGAAGGCGGCTCCGTATAATTTTTTTCTCACAACCATCACAGAATCAAAACAAACTCACAACGAACCATTATCAATCACTTTACAGGGTATATTATTTCAAATATCTTACAAAGGAGACATCCCAAATAATACCCAAGGAATTAACGCCCAATTTTGTTTCTTCAGAATTAACACCTCCCAATGAAAAAACAGCCAAATAATTGTTGTATATTCAAGAACGAAATAACCACCAACTGAATTAACTCCCAAAAACAACAACACCCAAAATAATTTTTGACTAGCATTAAGCTGGAATAAATAACACCTGACAAATTAACCTCCGAAAGAAATAACAGCCAAATAATTTTGTTATATTCAAAAACGAAATAACCCCCAAATGAATTAACTCCCAATTTTCCTTTAATTAACGCCCAAATTTGTTTCCTTCAAAACTAAACAAAATAACACCCGATTAATTAACCCCTCAAAAAGAAATAACACCCAAATACATTTTTTTAATATGCAAAAACGAAATAACTCCAAAAATAAATTACCGCCCAAATGAAGTAACTCCCCAAAATATTTTTTAAGATGAAAATTTTAGTGTGTTTTTACAATAAAACTATGTTTTGGGTGTTATTTTATTTGGGCGTTAATTTATTTTAGGGTTTTTCGTCTTTGAAAAAAGATTTAAGTGTTATTTTTTTCCGGTGGTTTAGTTTTAAAAAAGAAAAAAATTAAGCGTTAATTCCAAAAATTTAGAAGTTAATTCATTTGGAGTTATTTCGTTTTTTAATATTAAAATAATTATTTGGGTGTTATTTTTTGGGTGTTAACTCGTCGGGTGTTATTTTCATTTTAATATTAGTTAAAAATTATTTTGGGTATTATTTCTATTGGCTTTAATTCCTTTGAGAATTATTTCATTTTTTTAATATTAAAATAATTATTTGTGTGTTATTTCTTTTGGGCGTTAATTCGTCGAGTGTTATTTTCATTTTAATATTAGTTAAAAATTATTTTGGGTGTTATTGCATTTGGCATTAATTTCTTTGGTGGTTATTTAATTTTTTTAATATTAAAATAATTATTTGGGCGGTATTTTTTTATTAGCCTTAATTCGTCGGGTGTTATTTTCATATTAATATTAGTTAAACATTATTTTGGGTGTTATTTCTGTCGGCATTAATTTCTTTGGTGGTTATTCCGTTTTTTAATATTAAAATAATTATTTGGGTGTTATTTCCTTTGGGCGTTAATTCGTCGTGTGTTATTTTCATTTTAATATTAGTTAACAATTATTTTGGGTGTTATTTTTGTTGGCATTAATTTCTTTGGTGGTTATTTCGTTTTTTAATATTAAAATAATTATTTGGGTGTTATTTCTTTTGGGCGTTAATTTGTCGGGTGTTATTTTTATTTTAATATTAGTTAACAATTATTTTGGGTGTTATTTTTGTTAACATTAATTCCTTTGGTGGTTATTTCGTTTTTTCGTTTTTTAATATTAAAATAATTATTTGGGTGTTATTTCTTTTGGGCGTTAATTCGTCGTGTGTTATTTTCATTTTAATATTAGTTAACAAATATTTTGGGTGTTATTTTTGTTGGCATTAATTTCTTTGGTGGTTATTTCGTTTTTTCGTTTTTTAATATTAAAATAATTATTTGGGTGTTATTTCTTTTAGGCGTTAATTTGTCGGGTGTTATTTTCATTTTAATATTAGTTAAAAATTATTTTGGGTGTTATTTCACTTGGCATTAATTTCTTTGGTGGTTATTTAATTTTTTTAATATTAAAATAATTAATTGGGGGGTATTTTTTTATTAGCCTTAATTCGTCGGGTGTTATTTTCATTTTAACATTAGTTAAAAATTATTTTGGCTGTTATTTCACTTGGCATTAATTTCTTTGGTGGTTATTTAATTTTTTTAATATTAAAATAATTATTTGGGTGTTATTTCTTTTGGGCGTCAACTCGTCGGGTGTTATTTTCATTTTAATATTAGTTAAAAATTATGTTGGGTATTATTTCTGTTGGCATTAATTCATTTGGGAGTTATTTCGTTTTTTTTAAATATTAAAATAATTATTTGGGTGTTATTTCTTCTGGGAGTTAATTCGTCAGGTGTTATTTCTGAATAAAACAAAATTTAAGGGTTAATTTAATTTAATTTAATGTCACCCTTACAAATTGAGTACAAAAAAACTATGGAATCACAGCTGACCAATTATCCCATTCTTGAATTTCACCATACAACTCTATGCCGGGACTTTCTGATGAAATAATTTGACGACCTCCAAATAGTTTATACTGTATATCAAGCTCTGCACTTTGAACACCACATCGAATGAGTCGTTTGCATGAGTCTAATGCAATTTTCGTTGGTAATTCGTCTGTATATACAAAGATTACACGTTAATTTATCGTCAATATATTGATTAGTGCGTTGACATGTTAACCTGAAAAGTCGCCAATAAATGCAATGCCAAGACCCTGGCGATTGTAGCCGTACGTATGAGAACCTTGTATGTGCCAACCCGTTCCTTCGTACACGCGGCCATCATTTCCAATCATAAAACTGAAGTAATCAAATTAAAGTAACAAATAATTGTTTTTGTTAACCCATTGAGGACCAACATTTTTCTTTACCCAACAAAATCTCCAAAACAGCTAGGCCTTAATGGGTTAAATATCTTTCATGCACAAAAATTGGCGAAAGTGCAGAAGAGCGAACATCCTTCAAACATAACATAAAGAATCATCCATCGTTAAAAAATGTACAATTTTTAGGGTAAACGCCCCACTTCGGCAGAGGTGGGTTTTAAAGTTTGTATGCAAAAGTTTTAAAATTCAATTTTTTTATGCCAAAATTATACAGAATGTAAGATTGGGTAAAATAAAAAATTGTGTAGTGTAAACTTAAGAGGGGCACAACCCAAAATCGGTGGGAGGAGGAATATCAAAAATAACTATATATACATATTTGCCCTTCTAGGACATCCTTTAACCCCTCCTAGCGGCTTAAAGAAGAGCGATGGACTAAAACCCTTAGAACTAAAAGTGTAGCTATTGTCAAGACCTTTCATTTGAATATACACAACCCATATAAATATTCATTTTTGATATTTACGTTGAGCCCCCTCCATTTTAAAAGCGGGTGAACCCCCCTCCTTAATTTTACACTACAAAATTTACGCATCAAAATATTAAATTTTAAAAAATTTGCATACAAACTTTAAATCCCTCCCCTTCCAAAAGGGGGCGTTTCCTCCAAATATCGTAATAATATTTTTTTTATCGGGAAACAATTCACTACAAAAAAGAAAAAATCCCGCCGGACTTGTTCGCTCTACTTCAGCCAAAAAAATGTATCAACTAACTTGTATGCAATGTCTGTATAGTTCAACTCGTTCATATGATATTGTTGCACATTTGCCAAAATATTGGCGCATTTTGTTTTGCCATCACACTTTGAGGTGACCGTATGATGAACTATAACATATTTCAGTGGAATTATCTGATATTGTATTTGTTTTGGTGGCCGGCCACCCCATCGAAATTTCGATACAATATCCGCAGAACATTCAAGTTGTTGTTCATCGTTTAGCTCAGCTTGTTGGGCCGAAGTCGCGAATAAAATAAATAGCAAAATCCAAATGGTAACTTTATTGAGTTTATTCATAATAATTAACACTGCGAGCAGTTCTTCGTTAAAATTTACAAACAATTTATATTAATAAATTATTTGTAAATAAAAATATGAAGCAATATATTGACCCTGAGATGATCTTTTGTCGATTATAAAATAAATATTAGTGTGAGACTGCGGTACTCATAAAAATATGTTAGAGTTTCAGTAAGTAAAATTGAATAAATTGATTTAAATAAAAAAATGTATTACTCTCGGTATTTTCAAATCTTTACCAAGTTGATGAGCTACTGGAAAGTTTTTTGCAACAAAAAAATGTGGCCAGGAAAATCTGTTATAAGAAAAATAATTTAAGTCTACAATAAAATTCAAGATGGTGGCATACCAAAAATCCTTATTAAACGCCATCTTGAATTTCGAAGACATTTTTATTGATTTTTTCTAATTATATAATAAATAATAATATTTTACTTCTCAAAAATATGTTTTCGGTTGGGTGAAATATTTTCTTGATGTTTTGACAGTGAACGCCATCTTGAATTTTGAAGACATTTTACTTCTCAAAAATATGTTTTCGGTTGGGTGAAATATTTTCTTTATGTTTTGACAGTGAACGCCATCTTGAATTTTAAAGACATTTTACTTCTCAAAAATATGTTTTCGATTGAATGAAATTTTTTCTTGATTTTTTAACAGTGAACAAAATGATTGAAGATTATTTTCTTATATGATTTAATATTTGTCTTCTCTTTTTTGTGTAATAAACTGATTAAGATCTATGCCGGTGAATCCCAAATTTTGCTTTTGATTTACATATTATTTATAATTTATTTTTCATTTAATTTTACAGAAATTCTAGACTCAAGTCTGGGTGAAATTGAACAAACGGCTCAATTTAATTTTATGATAGACATCGGTTGGCTGCTCGGTCATTATTATTTTGCTGGCATTTTGTAAGATCAACTAATAAAATTGTTTTTAGTGGCTATGAATAAGTTTATAATTTTTAAATTTAGAGATAAACCGTTGTTAGTATTGTACGGCGATGAAACACCCGATCTGAAAATGGTAACGGCCAAAAAACCTCAAGTCACAACCGTAAAAGTTCAAATGTCCAGTCCATTTGGAACACATCACACGTTAGTAGACCTAATTTGGTATTTCTGGATCAAAATTATCTGGGTCAAAATATCTCGCAACATTTTATCTCGGTCATATTATTATCAACAATTTATCATCACAATGTGTCTCAACGTCATTTTATCTCACACGACATATTATCACAACGACACTTCATTTCAACGACATTTAATTATTTTATATTTTTTTATCTTAAGAATGTCGTTGAGATAAATTGTCCTGAGATAAAATGTCGCTGAGATAATTTGGGCTAATCTGCAGTATAGCGAATATGCTCCAAATAGTATCCCCCCTTTATTCTCATCCCCCGACAAAAAAAAAAATACAAATACTTTTGGGGGAACTCCCCTACCTTTTATCAGGGAAGAGGCTTAAGGTTTGTACGGAAAAGTTTTAAAATGCAATATTTTAATTTCACACCTATACAGAATGAAAGGGTAGGCAAATTGAAATTGTGTGTAGTGTGAACTTAAGTGGGGTCACCCCCACCCCTCCTTCAAAATGGGATGGGCTTAACATTTACATGACAAATATTTAAATATATATTTATAGGGGTTGTGTGATGTCAAATGAAAGGTCTTGACAAGGGCTACAACTTCAACCATCAGCCTCCAACAGGCGTTAAAAGATATCTTAGAAGAAAAATTATATTTTTCTGTCTGCGGGCAGAAGGGGGAACGACAAACTAAAACGCTTAGAACTAAAATTATAGCTCTTGTCAAGACCTTTATAAAAATGTATTTTTAATATTTTTCATACAAACGATAAGCCCTCCCATTTTGAAAGGGAGGGTGACCTTCCATCACACTACAAAAAACTTTAATTTGCTTACTCTTACATTTTGAATAGGTGTGACATCATAATATTGCATGTTAAACCTTTTGCCTACGAACTTTAACCTCTGCCGAAAGAGGGTGTTTTCCCCAAAAGTCGTAGTATAATTTTTTGGTCAGGGAACGACCCTTTACAGGTTAGAAGAGGGTCCAATTTGGAGCATATTCGCTATACTGCATTTCAACTGATAATTTGTCCTGAGATAAAATGACATTGAGATAAAATGTCATCAAATACCTTAATTCATGTTCCCGTTTAGTTTAAGATTCTTTTGTTTTTAGAAAAATGATGCTGCTAGGCTATAAGGATGGATCGATGCGAGTGGTTGTGTCAACGGCAAATCTTGTCGAAGACGATTGGCACAATCGAACACAAGGACTATGGATTAGTCCAAAGTGTCCTGCCATACCGGTCGACGCAGACACCGAATTTGGCAATGGACCGACCAACTTTCGTGAAGATTTAGTTAGATATTTAGTTTCATACAACATTCCCAAATTACAGCCCTGGATTGTTAGAATTCGAAAAACGAATTTTAATGACGTGAAGTAAGTTTCCTAAACGAAATAAAATGTATTCTAAAAAGAAAATCTTAGTGTTTTCTTGGTAGCCTCAGTACCGGGTGGACATCGCGACACGCCGAAAGGCCATCACTGGGGGCATGCAAAAGTCGGCCACCTACTGTCAAAGCACAGTGCTCCGATTCCCGATACTTGTCCAATTGTGGCGCAAAGTTCAAGTATCGGTAGTCTGGGACCCAGTTTACAGACATGGATTCAACCGGATATTATTGGTAGTTTTCGCAAAGACACAGCACCTGTGGGGCTGCGAAAAATTCCGACATTTAAAATGATATTTCCTAGTTTTTCAAATGTCAAAAATAGTCATGATGATTTACTGGGTGGCGGTGGTTTGCCCTATAGAAGGGCCATTAACGAGAAACAGCCATGGCTAAAGGGACATTTACAGTGAGTATTGAATAATTTGAAAAAATTTAAATAACTTGAACATTTTCCAGTCAATGGAAATCACGTACACGTCATCGATCCCAAGCAATGCCGCACATAAAAACCTATTGTCGATGGTCCGAGCGTGGCTTGTATTGGTTTCTATTAACTTCAGCAAACTTATCAAAGGCAGCAATGGGAGCATTTAATAAAGGATCAAAACTGGACGTTCCCTTGAGAATTATGAGCTATGAATGTGGCGTACTATTTTTACCAAAATACGTTATGGTATGCCGTTATTAAAAAAAAATGTCTCTTAAATTTTTTTTTTTACTTTATAGCCTGGTGAAAATTTTTTCCCAATGAATGTGCCGAAGAATAGTCGGCCACCATTTCCAATGCCTTATGATGTTCCGCTAACGCCGTACGCAACAGATGATACGCCATTTTTTATGGATTATTTATTGGAAGGTTAACAAAAAATATATTTTTGTAATTGTTATTAAATATATTATTATCGAATACTAAACTTGGGCATTTTTTGATTGGAAAACTTCCCCTCATTTTGACCTTGAATACAGTCAAGATCAAGATTGGAAGATTTTCCCTCCCTTGACTTTGATCAAGGTCAAGTTTGAATGTTTCCCCTCCTTTTTTATATAAAATGCACTTCATAATTCTGTCAGCGACTCGATACCAATCGAGTTACTTCAATCATATTGAGAGCCAATATATTGCAAGCTCTAGCTAAAAGAGTGTTGATCTGTAGTGCGCTCATTCACATGTTACAAGAGTTTTGATCTGTAACACATTCACGTGTTAGAAGAGTTTTGATCTGTAACGAACTAATACACTCATATTCACGTGTTACAAGAGTTTTGATCTGTAACGCACTCACATTCACGTGTTACAAGAGTTTTGATCTGTTACGTACTCATACACTCTCATTTACATTTAGTGTTAAAAGAGTTTTGATCTGTAACGCACTCACACAGTTACATTCACGTGTTACAAGAGTTTTGATCTGTAACGCACTCATACATTTACATTCACATGTTACAAGAGTACTGATCTGTAACACACAGTAATATTGTAGAAATGTAGAATGAAAACAAAGTATACGACAAAACACTAAGTGCAAAAGTATGTCCCTTGAAAATTTTTGAATGGCGCTACATGTGTCGAGAAAAATAACTATTTATAGGTAGTTAAAGGCTTGAGCGAAAATTTTAATGGCGAAGTCATCTGTCAAAATAATAAAGCGAAAATGTCTAAAATATAAATAAACAAACGCGAGAATTTTACACTATCGTCAAAAAAGGCTAATTTTAGTGCTCCTGCGGTTAATTTAAAATTTTAGTGTTGCTGAGATCCTAATATATAAAAGATTGTCAGCATAGCCATGTTTTTAAATATTTTTTTCCGCAGAAAGGGACAAATTATCAGCTTTTTGTCAAGTGTTTGGAAATATAATAGTTTATTTTCTATTTTACTCTCCGATAGATCTGAAATATTGGAGTCGCGTCTGTGACATTGGAGTCGTCTGTGACATTGGAGTCGTCGGCTACATTGGAATCGTCAGTCATATTGTCTGCAGTTGTAATGGTCAAGGAGACAATATTGAATTAAATTTAACATTTGAATTAAAATAATTATAATAATCTAACAATCTAACATCATTATTGTTCATTTTAAAGAAATAACTATGGTTGGTTGGTTGGTTACAGTGGCAGGTCCAGCGAGACGAGCTAGACCACAATTAGCAAAAAAATGCCGTTTTGATACCACGTGAACGAGAACCTTGTAAAAACCAAAAGAGAATATATGAAGTTATATCCACT
>JANSTW010067041.1:0-10668 GCA_027564275.1 Diadocidia ferruginosa | reverse complement strand
AAAATACATCTGTACTAGGTGATGATGGTGCATCGTTAGGACCAGTTCAACCGGGCTCAGCACGATACACTGAACTAGATTGCCATTTCTAAGTTATTAAAAATAAGCAAATACTTACCAGTTCCAGCATGCCCATCAAAAACTCCAAACAAATGAGCATTTGAAGAAAGACATTTAGAAGCAGAAAAATAGTCCTCCACTGGTTTATTAGCCGCTAGTTGACTTACATCTACGCGCAAAATTGCTTGGTCCTCTAACGAAATAGATTTTTCATTTGCACGCAAAATTGCGTCTGCATTAACAATATTTCTTACAGGTTGGCGTTGCTGCGCCCATCCTCTATTCACCTTAACCCATCCTCTGTTCAACTTCATCGACTATTCTCAACGATCGTTCATAACATTAAAAATAGCACATAAATTAGTTTTAAGTCTATTAAAGCAAAATAAATTATTATGTACAATCATGTCAAATAATTGGAAAGTTACATTATTCATAGGTATAAAACAAAAAAACGGGTTATTATATACATGGCTAATAAACGTTTTAAAAGTAAGCTAAGTCAAAAAATAAAAAAGCATTAAAAAAAAAGAAACAAGCAAAAAAAAAACAAGTAATGATCTCTGTCAGAAAAGCTTAAGAGAATTATTTCCAGATATCCTTTAAAAAAATTCAAAATTTTTTTTTATTTCTTTTAAAATTTTGTCTTGAAAAGAAAAGTTTGATTTTTAATAAGTACTATTTTGTTTTTAGTTGAAAAAACTTCATCAAAATTCAGAAATATTACATTTAAGTATTCCGTTGCGTCAGTTGTGATACGTTTGTTTACGTGCTTAGTTTGTAGATTTTATTGGGAGACCTAGGAAAATGATTGAATGTATGTTTTTTTGTTATTTAATTTTAATTTTTGCTGAATGTTTATTAAATTTTGTGAAGTTTACTTCGAAAATTTGTTGTATTTGATTAAGCATGTATAATTTTTTGTTTTTGAATTTTTTGATTATTTGCTTAAAAAATGTAAGAAAGGCATTTATAGTTGAGGAAAAGGTTAGTGCACCTCAAAATTGGTTAGCAAAACAAGATTTGACAAAATTAGATGCCGCCAAACTTACACCGTTAACGGAAGAGGTATACTTTTTGATTTTTCAAATTTATTAATTTTTTGTTTTAGGTTATTAGTAGGCAAGCGACTTTGAATATTGGTACTATTGGGCATGTAGCACACGGAAAGTCGACTTTGGTAAAAGCAATATCTGGTGTTCACACTGTTAAGTTTAAAAATGAATTGGAGCGTAATATTACAATTAAGTTAGGCTATGCAAATGCAAAAATTTATCGGTGTTCTAATCCGGAATGTCCGAGACCTGGATGCTATCGGTAAATAATATAATTTTTTTCTACACTATTTGTTTTATTTTTTGTTTTTTTAGTTCTGCCGGTTCAAGTACTCCTGATCGATTTCCATGTGAAAGATTAAATTGTAACGGAGAGTTTATTTGCGTACGTCATGTTTCATTTGTGGATTGTCCTGGTCACGACATTCTTATGGCAACTATGTTAAACGGTGCGGCTGTGATGGATGCTGCTTTACTTTTAGTGGCTGGTAATGAGCCTTGTCCTCAACCGCAGACATCGGAGCACTTGGCGGCTGTAGAGATTATGCAGTTGAAAAACTTGTTAATATTACAAAATAAGATTGACTTAATTAATGAGTCTCAAGCCAAGGACCAACAAGATCAAATTAAGAACTTTGTTGAGGGTACTGTCGCTGATGCAGCTCCAATTATCCCAATTTCTGCCCAGTTGAAATATAATGTCGATGTATGTTTTGCGTAAATTTTCCACAAACCAAAAATGTTAAATTTGACTATTTTATATACGAATTACATAAATTATAATTTGAAAAGTCCTTGAGAGCTTTATTTTTTTGTCTTATTTTAATTTGTAATGATCATAGTTAGTGCTTTGAATTGAGGTTTTAATATTTTAAGGTTGTATGTGAGTATATCTGCAAAAAAGTCCCTGTGCCAATTCGTGATTTTACAACTGACGCACGTTTAATTGTGATTCGCTCGTTTGACGTAAATAAACCGGGATCAGAAGTTGAAAATTTGAAGGGTGGTGTTGCGGGAGGTTCAATTATGAAAGGTTTTTTACCAATTTAAATTTTTCCGAAAATTTTAACACGGATTTTTTTGAATCATTTTTGAAAATAAATTTCATGTGAGTCTATGTTTGTAAAAGAAGCATTAAAAAAGAAGTGAATTTTTTTGCCAATTGTAATTTTTTTTAATATAAAAACTAAATAACTAGTTTTAGTAATGACCAATTATAATTTCGTTACTATATGTATTAATAATATGTGTTTTATTTTTAGGAATTCTTAGAGTTGGTCAGGAAATTGAAGTTCGTCCTGGAATTGTTAGTAAGACGGCTGACGGGAGAGTACAATGTCGACCTATTTATTCAAAAGTCGTTTCATTGTTTGCTGAACAAAATCAACTTCAATATGCTGTCCCTGGAGGATTAATTGGTGTTGGTACGAAAATTGATCCAACATTATGTCGCGGTGATCGTCTTGTTGGACATATCTTAGGTGCAGTTGGTACATTACCTGATATTTTTACAGAAATTGAAGTTGTTTATTATTTGCTACGCCGACTTTTGGGAGTGCGTACAGAAGGTGGTAAAAAGGCTGCTAAAGTTTCAAAGCTAACGAAAGGCGAAGTGTTAATGGTAAACATTGGATCATTATCAACTGGTGGGCGTGTTGTTGCTGTTAAAGGTATATAAATTTTAATTTATATTAAAATTATTTCTTTGCTTTTTAACTTCCTTGTAATTTTTTCTAGACGATGCCGCAAAAATTGCGTTAACCGATCCAATTTGTACTGAAGTCTCCGAAAAAATTGCACTTAGTAGGAGAATTGAAAAACATTGGCGTCTGATTGGTTGGGGGACAATTCGTCGCGGAACTACTATTAGCATTTCTAATGGAAAATGATTTCTCTAAAATGCAACAAATGAAAGTCCTTTTCGGCGTTGTTATTTTTTAAATAAATGTTTGCTTTTTTGAGTTTGTAAAGTGCAAAACCTATGGCATATTTTTTTTGAAGGACCATTTCAAATCAAAAATTATTTTCGCGACATTAATTTCTGAGATTTTTCTATTTAGAGAAATTGTTAACGAAATTATTTACTTTTTTGATTTATTGTTAATTGTTTTGAGGTAATTTTATTTTTGGAAAAATTATGATTATAATATGGAATTAAATTGCTTTATAAATCCCAATCAAATTTAACTAATCTTCCAAAAAAATGATAATTGAAAATTTAAATAAAGTGTTCCAAGGGATTGCAGTAGTTAAGTTGTTTTTTGCCAGTAAGTTTGAAAATTATTAGAATTTTATAGGTTCTCAAGCTTTAAAAAGATAAAATAACAATTAAAATTGGATCATACGTTAGCTCTGCATTTTTTCAACGTAAGTGAGCCAAAAGATTTATAAAATGTTATATTTTTAAGCATCTAAACTTAAAAATTATTAGAGAGAGCAACTTAAAATTATTGAATAATTTCGAAGCTTTTGGCTTGTACTACGAAGGGCAAACAAATTTTTTTATAAATATGCCACTATTCTATGTTAAAGTGAATGTTTGTGTTTCCTAAACAGAAGCTTAAACATTAGAGGGTTTCGTAATGTTATAAAATACTTAACCTTAAGCTATTCTGTAGTTTTATCCTATGCAAGACCAATAAAATGAAAAAATTATAACGAATAAATTGATAGGCTTGGCTTTATGATTTCAATGTTTCTTTTAAATGCTTTTTTTAAAGTAAATAGCAAGTTATGTACGTGGAAGTAAAAGCGAAGGGATCAACAATAATAAAATAAGCTTTTTTTTTTTTATCGCAATCGGTATTTTTGTGCAAGCAAGAGGTTGTAAAAAAATCTATAATTATCACATTGTTTTTTAATTAGCAACTATCAGCTTGATAATAGATGATGATTGGTAAATATTAAAGTGGAAGCTTTCGCTGGGACGACGTTATTCTTCGATTGCTTCATTTTTTGTCGTTCTCTCTACGGTCAATAGGTGCATAAGATAGTAGAGCAAGATTATATTGCTAACCAATAACACTATTGGCACTCGCCATTTTTTCACCCAATTCTAAAAAATAATTTTTATTCGTAAGCAGTGATAATAGTCAAAGTTAAACTTTTCAGTTAGAATGGTTCTGCCAATGTTTATGATTAAAAATCGTAGAAAAATTTAATTTTTATTTACATTTAAGAATACATACCCTTAAAGTCGGATGGTAAAGATATCTAAGTGGATTAGAGTGCAGAAGTTCTCTTTCTTCAAGAAGACGCTGCGTTTCTTGACGCCGTTGCGAAGCCAAAATAGCCGCGTTTTCACGTTTTAAATAGACTTCTTGTCCAAGTAATTCGTCCAAATTGGGCAAAGAACCACGTTCTGTATTTTCTCCTCCTCCACGAAGCTTTCCACTACCCAATTCTTTGTTATTGCGGTGGAATTGCAAAAGATTGGAATCCAATGTAATATCCGTTCGGTCATGGGGAGATGCCAACGTACTACGTCGATTGATATTCTGAATTATGAGACAAAGAGTTAGTCGCAAAATTTTACTATTAATTGAATAATTAACATATTTTAAATATAACTTAATCTTGTTTATAACTTTCTTTAAATGTGTGATTTAATTTAAGTTAAAATAGAACAGTTTATAAATGCGATGTATTTTTTAGAAGATTTTTTTTTCTAAAACGGTTTGGCTAAATTTAATTGAATAACTTTTATTTTTAAAAACTTAGTTTCAAGCGAAAAAAGAACTTGTGTTACACAATAATGAACTGTGTATTCATAATAACTGTGTATTTTATAAAAAAGACTTGTACCATTGCTTCGTTCACCTCTAATTGACGTATTAGTGACGGTCGATTACGTCGAAATCGTGGTTCAACACCTTCTTCAAAAATAGTATTTCCAATTTCAGTGCTTATCGAACTCTTTTTTAATGTGTACTGGTCGTAATGATCGTCGCTAAGTGATACTGTAGAAATACGATCCGGTCGATTACGCATCATACGGTTTATTGGACGAGACTGACCAGATGGAGAATCTTCATGACGATTTGTAGCAACAGAATTTTTTATTACTTTACTCTAAAAGTATAAGGAAAATATAATATAATACAATAAAAAATTATTTTTTGTAAGTTTTAGAATAAAATTATTATTTATAAAATTTTGTGTTAACGGCGAGCCCGATGTTAACGTTTTTCATTTGTAAATAATGAGAATAGATTTAATTATTTGTGTATTAACATAATTTGTTGCAGTAAAGATATTACAAATTACTTAAAAAATTTTACCGTAGAAGCGCCCACTAAATCAGATGAATAATTTGATTGTGGCTGGTTTTTCGCATTAAAGTCTTCCAAACCAATATTTTGTTGTGAAGGAGATTGCGTAATAGATGGTGCTATAGTGCTATTAACTTTGGATCCTGCTAAAGATGAAGACGCTTGTTGCAAAGCGTTCTAAAGATTAAATTTAGTAAAGTCACTTTCCGAATAAAATTAAGCTTAAAATGAATTACTAGCATATATCATTTACAAGATTAATTAAATTTTCACTCAAAAATAAACTTATTCTTAAAAACCTAATGTCAGTTTCACCTACTTGGTTTAATGCTTCGTTTAGCTGCGAAATACCAGGTGTCGAAATTGTTTCGTGATTTCCTGCTTGGTGAAGTTGATTAGAATTTTTTTGTAAACCGGCAAAAAGTCCACCACCATTCCCAGTAGTAACTGTAGAACCTGAATCTAATTGATGTTGCGGTTCTGCAATTATTTGAGTTTGTTGTTGTTGCTGCTGATAATAGGTATCAGTTGGCTTATTTTGTGGTTTGTGGTTCTGATTATAATGTTGATATGATTGTGGCTTCTGAGAATATAAATGTTGTTGTGTAAAGGGAACCCCTCCAGGCAGCGAGGAAGGAATGGCACTAGTGGTAGATTCAAATGATACGTGGTTTGCGTAAGTGCTGTTTTGAAAAATATTGCGCGCACCACGACTTTGTCGCATAAGTTCAATTCCTAAATTATTAATTTAATAAAGGCAAAGAACTAATAATTTTAATTAATACTTTGATAAAAATAAAAGTATAAGGTGTTTATTAAAATATTAAGTCTATTCAAACATTAGAACCAGCTAAACTGAATAATTTTTGGTAGTTACCTTCTGAAGAAAATTCTAGGGCTTATAAAAGCAAATTAAAATTATTTTTATTATTGTACCTGGTTGTCGAAAGTTAGGATCATATTGAGCAGAATAAATTCGAGCAGTTTCAGCGTCATCTTTAGCACGTTCCGCCGCTTCAACACTTGCATCTGCACGTTCTTGAGCAGTCATCGTCCGCGAAAGAGCAATGTCTACGCGCTGTGCAGCTAAAAATATAAAAAATTGCATAGTTTTAAAGCTATTCTTTCTTTAAATTAAACCATGTACCAGATATTAAATATTTTTTACTATTATTTAACTATACCAATTTCAGCCGAACGCCTTGCATTTTCAACACTTGATTCAACGCGTTCACGAAGTTTTGATGTCCTAACAAAAAAAATACTCCTCCGTCGAATTGAGCAAACAAGAACATTGCCTTTGTATCGGCCTTCTTCTTTTCTATAAATTTATAGAACTTTAGCTATTAGAAGTAAAATAAAAAACATTTTAATTAACCAAATTTTTAATAAAAAGTTTTTCTTAAGACAATTTTTTAACAAAAAATTTTCATGAAATAAAAAAACTAACGTTCCGTCTTTAAAGTAGGTCACGCCATACCCGTGTTTTTTGTTGTCCATCCATTCGCCAGCATAACGCAAACCATCTGAACGTTCACAAATTCCGTAACCAGAGCGAGCATCGTTTTTCCACTCACCTTTATAAATCTCGACTACATTCGGATCGACTTTATCTTCCTTAAATAAATAATGCAAACATTTTTTTAAAATTATTTAAGAAGCAAATAAACATTCAAATAATCCAATTCATAAAAAATATATAAAAATAACCTGTGAAGAATCAAAGTCATGTAGATGTCTATGATCTGATTCATCTGACGTACAGCTAATTGTACTGCCACTTGAGCGCAAACTTCCAGCTGTTGAAGTTACGCGTTGATGAATATCACCAGTCGAGTGCTGCTTTTTTATACGCAAATTGCTGAGAATTGTCCGTTTGACAGCTAATGATCGCTCGGAAAGTGAACGTCGTCTACGCGTTGGTGCCAGACTTCGAGCCTTCAAAACAAAACCACCCCTCATTTCTAAAAATTTATTAAGTCAAGTTCCTTAAAAAATCTGTATAAGAAAAATTGTTTTTACTTAACTTGTTCAATAAGACTGTTTGTAAAAATTAAAAAAATTCATAACATTTATTTTTCAGATTTCTTACGCATATACAAATCGCTTTATATATAAGGAAATACTAAAGTAGAAAATATTTAATCAATTTTATACAAACATTAAAATACCATGGCGTTCACTAGATTTCTTTTCGCGCGCCGATCGATTAGTCACAATGTTTGTATCAATATCCTCTGCATAATTTGAGCGAAGACTTGTTAATGAGGCATGCGTGTTTGACCTAGAGCGATGCTTAGAAGCATTTTCGTAAGTGGCACTCGTTCGAATACCATACCCGTGTCTCATGCCGCGAAGCCATTGTCCTTTATAAGATCCTAGAATTTTGAAAAATAAGACTTAGAAAGCTTATTTTAATAATTTAATAAAATTTTAACAGAATTCAACATTATAAAATTTCTGTATAAAAAAAATTACTTTTCTTTTTTAGTTAATTAACTTTTAAAATTTTTTTCTTAAATCCAGCTATTTTACAAACCTCCATCCGCGTACACCTCTGTGCCATAACCGTCATGTAGACCGCTTGACCATGTACCAAGATAATGTGCTCCAGAGTTGATTGCTTCCCGTCGTCCGTATCGACCTTTAAAACCTTGTGACCATTCTCCTTTGTAAATCCAACGACCTCGCTGCTCAACGCCAAGTCCATGACGTTTACCGTTTTGCCATTGGCCACTATATGTACTACCAGAAGGCCAAATATATATGCCGGAAACCTAAAAATTAATGCTTTTATTATTAATATATGAAATTTACAAATTTATGTACAACCTTTTACTTTTTTGTGCTGTTAAATGTCATTCTTAATTTAAAATTTGAAAGTCAGTTGAAGATTAGTAATTTTTGTAACATTAACATGATTTCAAACCAAGATATTAATATTTATAAATGTCCAAAATGATATATATGTATAAAGTTCTAACTTTGGCTAGTTTTTAAATTATTTTATTACATTTAAAAAACAAAAAGCTTGAAATGCAAAAGTCTATTTAAGAGTTGTAAATAATCATTTATCTTTTTTATTTATAGGCTAGATGGTAATAAAGTTCTAGTTAAATAAGCTTTAGGCTTAATTATATTGCCTTTAAATGATTAGAAATTGCATTTAGTATTTTTATAAATTATTTAATTCATTTTATAACTTTATGTAAATAATTAAAAAGTTTAAAAACTTTCCAGCTTCCAGCTAAAAATTACAATAAGAAAAATTTTTAAAATAATCAAGTTTGGAATAAAAAGTTTAATTAAGAGATTAATTCAAAATGAATGGTCAATTTTTACCAATACTAAAAGCATCAATCAATTATAAATTGGATTATTTATGTCAAATTTATTAGGACAAAGTTGAACTAAACAAAATTAGTCAACCAATAAGTTTTAATTAGAATTTTTTTTTAGTAGTAGTGTCGTGCTATTTTTTTGTTATTTACTCATTTGAATTAAACTTTTATCAAAAGGTTTTTAAATGCATTCCTTTGATGATATTTATAATTATTTTCCGTATGAAAATTTCCCTTAGAGTTTATTATTTCATAAATTTATGAGAAATTTTAGCTTTTTCATGAATTCCATTCGCTCTCATTATTACGGCTAGCAAAAAGTTTTATTATTTCATTCCACTTTTTTCAGTATTAAAACCTGCTTTATGTATCATTCGTCATTTTTATTTCATCGTAAAAGTGAGGGTGGATTTGAGTGTTACTTTTCTATCTTCCAAAAGACTTTTTTTTGCTAATATTTTAATGCAAGCCTGCTTTACAAATTGTACTCGTTTCCCATTAAATTTTTGAATTTTTATTCCTCACTAAAAGTTTTGTCTACTACTTATTTACTTAGCTCATATTTTTTATATCCTATGTCTCTGTTAGCATTGAATTTTACAAAATTTAACATGTCAATAATGCTTTTCTTGGGCATTGTTCAATTTTATTCTGCTTTTCTATCCTTTGTTGTCCAGATACATTCAATATTTCCCTTACTCTTGACTTTATAGACTAATGTTTTATTTTAAATCTTTGTACACGTATCATCATCAGCAAAAGCAATATAAGCACAAGATTATATTTACGGCTTAAATGTGTCTTTTCCTGTGTTGTTTTATTCAAAAAATTATTTTAAGCAAAAGGTACACGCATTCTCATACGTACACACAAAAATTTATACACACTTATATATGTTCAAATTAAAATCATTCCTTTATTTATCTATTTAGTCTTTATTTTATATTTAAAACTAACTAATATTACACATATACTCTTATCTGAGATATTTAACCAACGATGAGGATAATAATAAAAAAAAACAATCACCTCTTAACCCTTAGCTAAAAGCCTGTCCAATCAATCAATAAATTCGCGTGTTTGTGCTTTATAACAAAATCAAAACTTTTTTGTTCTTTTCAAAAAATTTTTCTTTATCTTTTTAACTTGTGTTTGCAAATTATTCCATCAAGAAACAAGGCAAACAGTGATAAGTAACAAAAATTAAAAAGATTAAGCATGATAAGACGATCAGTTTGACCCAAAAGACAATCCCATTTTATACTTTTTGTTTGTTGTGTTTTAACACAATTAGATTGACTAGCGCAAAAAAAAATTACATTGAATTCAATCTTAACTAATGCTTACAAAAAAAAATTAAATTGATTTTAAGACAAAACAAAAAAAAAGGTGTAAAGTTAATATAGAAATAATTATAGCTTAACAATTTGTAGAACTATTTCACTGGCCATTTAAATCTAAGACATACAACCAAAAAAAGCTAATTAAAAATTAACGTTTTTTTTAAATTAAAAATTCAAAGAAATATTATTATTTATACATTCAAATTTAAAAAAAAGTAGAATGTTGTCATTATAAAAAACAAACTAAAAAATAGTATCTTCTTTCCTCTTTTAGCAAAAAAAAATCAAAATCAGAGGGTATGGAACAATTTGTATAAAAATCATACATATATTTTAACCTTTTCATTTATTTTTGTTTACACGAAGCAAAGACCTTTTTTTCTTTTGTCTTTTTTAAAATACTTTCATAAAATCCAAAAATTTTACGTATAATTTTTTTTTTTCATTTATATTATATTAAAAAAGATTATCAAAAATTAACCCCAAAGATTTCAAAAGTTGGCTAAAATTAATTAATCTGAACAAGTCAAAAATTTATATTTTTTTACTAATTAACAATTGTAAGGTTATTTTTATGATTCTTTTAGCGTTTTTATTT
>JANSTW010067030.1:0-10669 GCA_027564275.1 Diadocidia ferruginosa | reverse complement strand
GTGGCCATTTTCTAAAAATATTAAATAGCAATTTTCTATGACGTAAACACTAGGGATGTAGCCGCGATTTAAAAAATCATATATATTATTGTAGTCTAATAAATAATTAAAATATTTTCTTATAATATCGGAATCCAACCATGGTTATTTTGCAGCCATGTTCTAAAAAGTGATTCCACAGCAAGAAAATGTATTTTCCATTCTAGTTATTTCTATGAGGCAATCTATGTTCAATATTTTTAAATATATACAAAGGATATCCTTACATGGAGAGATCATTATCTTTATTCATTACCATCATCGTGTCTTTTACTACAAAGCGGAAGAGCATAGAGACCATTTTATTCTTTTTTTATCTGATACCATGGTCAGTGGGGCGGATGTTACACTATATGAGGATCTATAATACTACTTACATATAATTGCTATATAGTCATGACTCATGACCTAAAAGATTTTATACAGGACTTCCGCCGTATATAACTTCAATTGTCCACAGTTGAAAAAAATTATGGAATTCATTTGAAACATGGAGTTGAGTTGAGACTTTATTAATGCTATTCTTATTTTAACAATACATTTTCTTATTTCTAATCTATTTTTAGGAAATTTTGTAATAATGTTTCAAGAAAAGCGGAAAAGTTTATTTACCATACGCAATTATTGGATAATTTAAAAAGAAATTTATAAATACAAAGCGATTCATCATAAAATATGTCAGGTAATTAAATTTGATTTTTCTTATATAATTATACATTTTTCAGGAAATTAGTGCGTAAAATGAGACAATAAGTTAAGTATACCTTCTTATACGGTTTTCCTGGTTTCTTAACTATATTCAATATATAGAATATATGTAATAGACATGCGAGCAGGTACGGTGCCATTAGATTTTTAACTACCACTTAAAACATCAAATATGTATATTTATTTTTGAAAATTTATTCATTATTCACTATATAGACAGAATTTAAATTCAATTTAAAAATTACATTATAGGCAGATACCTATACCTAAATAGATAATAAATTACATATACCTATTTTCAGTGACGTATTTAGAGGGGGTCACAGGGGTTAAACTCTCACCATGAGATTTTGTGCAAACACAAAATACGTATAAACGATAATAAAAAATAAATAAAAATTATTATAATGAAATGTATACCATACATAAATACCAAAATATGATCAATTCCATAATTGTTCGAACCCCCTTCTTTACACAAAATTGTTTGTTTGCAATATCAATCGATTGTACAAAAAATTTCAATTAAACCCATTTCATGACATTCGTTTGATTACACGATTTATATATTTTTTTGATAATTCTATACCTATACGAATATTATCTTATCACTAATGCTTGTAACCAATATGGAACATTATTAGATCATATATTGATTAATGCAAAAAATGTATTCAAAGTGTTTCGTAGCAATCAATTATCTGTTCCATAATTGAAGTCTCGACATGATTTCATATATATTTCATATGAAAAAATAGTTCCTAAACTGGATAATGATGTAATTGTTTTCAAAAAAGATTCTAAAATAAACTTGGAAAATCTCTACAGTGATGCCATTAATTCAGATTGGGATAGCATATATATTATATATAACTCCTGTAGTTAATGATCGTGTTGATTTGTTTAACGAGATAATTTTAAACCTCTTTAATAAGCATGTGCCCTTACAACAATTTCTTAATCGCATAAGTTTCTTTCCCCTAGTTTGCCCTCAAAGCTCTAACAAATTATTCAAAAACGTGGAATCTTTGGGAATAACTGAAAAAATAAATGTTCTACTAATGTTGATAACTACGTTGATGAGTTTAATAGGTTTTTTTTCAATCTGCTTAATTTATAAATAATAATACAACTCCAAGTGACTGGTAATATTAATAGTTTATCGAAAAATATTAAAGAATTTAATTTTTATAATGTTCAAATATTTGACAAATTTGAATTCGATTCAATTTCGAATGCTATTGGAATCAATCAATTACGCTGAAATTCATAAAATTAATTGGCCATATAATATTATCACATATAACTTTTATAATATATTCAATGTTACCGACATCGCATTTTTCTGCTTCTTGGAAAATGTCAAAAATACTTCCGACTTAAAAAAAAATTATTAGCCTATTGCCATATTGTATTTCAAAAGTTATGGAAAGAATTTTGTCTGACCAAATATTGTGTCACATTGATGTGCAATGTGCATACATTGCTAAAGCCTCTTTAATCTGGTTTCAGGAAGGGACGCAGTATACTGCAACAGCCCTTTTAAAAATCACTAATGATATAAGAAAAAATGTTGACAACTTTCTACATTTCTCCTGCTCTTGGATTTTAGTAAAGCGTTTGACACAGTGAATTGTGACATTATTTGTACAAAGCTAAAAAAAATCTATAATTTTTCTACTTTGTCTACAAATCATATCAACAGCGATTTAACTCATAGATTCCAATGTGTTGGTCTGAGTGAAATTAATTCTAATCACTTTAACGCATTAAATATTGTAAATAATATAAATAAATAAAAATACGCTTGTGATGTCCAAATTTACATACCCAGCAATAATGAAAATATACTGAGGAAACTATTTCTAAGATTAACCTTGATCTTATTGCAATTCATGCTTGGGCTTTTAATAAAAAACTTATGATTAATGAACAGAAGACTTAAGCAATATGTATTTCAAATAAAAATATAAACTCTATACAGATTTCCCTTCTATTAAATTTAATAACGTAAGCGTGCCCTTTTCTAGTAAAGTAAAAAACCTTGGTGTTATTTTTAATAAAACTTTTTCCTTAGAGGATCATATATCTGTCATATATTATCCCAACGAGTACATTTTAGTTTACACATGATGTGGAAATATGCTAGTATTACACCTGAAGCCACGAGAAATAAATTAGTTTTAAATCTTTTCTTGTACCCCATTTCATTTATTGTGATGTATAGTTTGTATACATATAGACAAATCGTCTAAGAACGTGATTTTTAAATAAATTAAAATAAAATATTCAATTAAAAAACATCCTTTAAAAAATATTGGAAATAATCTAATTGCGAGTTCAAGTACCTTATCATTAAGAAAATATATTTTAACTCGAAAGAGTGGATTTTAATTTTTAATTACAAGTGTGCGTTTCTTCGACTGAAATGAATCTAATCAAACTTATGTATTTATATTTTATAATTTATATGAAAGTTTTGATCTATTTAATGTATTTATATAGTATTTACTACAAACGAAGATGTACGTAGAAGTATAAATTACTATTTTCGATTGAAAATAAATAATTTATGTATATATCTAGAATCTAGATTCTATAGATAATATAATAGGATCCAATATATATAAGGTGTAATGCCTACGTATAATACACTTAATAATTCAACTTATTATACTATATCGATATTCATATACCCTAAACATTACTAATAAAATGCACCATTTAACTATCATTCTAATTTTGCAGATTATTGTTACTTAACTATACCTAAACATTACATTCAAAATAGATTTTCTTCACACGCACCTACATTCGATTCTATACAAAGTACTTTTATATTTTTCATACCGAATCGCGAGTAATATGGGTGGCGGGTTTGGGGCTTAAGCTTACGTTGACTCTATATACCAACTGATGTAATAAAATAAAATGCTTATGAATTCATGTCTATGGAAAAGACACCTTCCTTAATTTTGTTTTAGATTTTAACACCTTTTATATTCAAAGAATCTATATATAGCTTTAAGCCTATTCATATATATAGGCAATTGAGTTTAATAAAGTGTGGTGATGGGTGTTTGTTTTTATGCGGGGCATCATGCACTGGCATAATTTTTTTTTACATAATATTTTCTACTCGTCGCATGTGTTTATGAATGTATACAGTAGATTCAAGTAAAACTAGTACAAACTGTAATTTTTAATTAAAATCACAATATTCATTGAAGTATATATAATAAACGAGAATGATCATAAAATTTTACACATTCTGGTAAAAATCTATCGTAACCATGAAAAATTTAAAAGTCTAAACATAGTACTTCATTTTTCTAATTTGTAAAAATATGTGAAAATTAAAAACTTTGAACAGCTTTCATAAAAATTAACAAATCGCAGATTTATCACTTATCATACTTGGCATTTGAACCGACGGTAAAATATATGCTTAAATTTAATGTAAAATTGCATACGTTCTGCTCAATATTACCTATAAATTGCACGGTGCCGCATTGTGTGTAATTTTGCAATTTATGTAATATTTTTTTTACTGTTCAATTCTTTATACCCATAGTACAATACTTAGTTTTATATCTGAATTTTAATTTCTTTTTAGTTATTTCGTTGATTCTTGATAATTATTAGTAGTGCACACTGTACATTGTACAAGTTTCAAGTGGCTTCACTGTAAATAGTAAGAAAAAAAACTAATTCTCACAAAATTGAAAGCACCCTCGAGTCGGAGCCCTAGGCATATAAAGTGGTCCATAAACCGCTGGTCGTTAGTTATAACATTTTGTATAGAGTTAGTCCGATCGCTGACGAAGATAAATAGATAACAGAAACTAATTTGAACATCGCTGTTTAACCCGTATTTTTGAGATTCACAATATATAAAGTTTATTATAAATTATAATTTAATAATTATTACTCTGCAGTTATGACAGCAAAATGTATTAAAATATATAGTAAAAAAGTCGGCGATATTGAGAAAAATATTAATAAACTTATCCTACGGTTTTTTTAGTCGTATTATTAGTGAAAAGATACAATTATATAAGCATCAAAGTAAATTTACCGCGCAGCGAAACATTTTTGGAAAAATATCCAATTGCACAGTCTTTCACCTAATATTTTCGTTCTTAAAATGTAACAATATGTTCTTGCTGCAGATTTCTTGAGGCGGCCCCCCAAATCACGTCCCTGAAAAATACGTAAACATTTTAAATTTTTGAGATGTGCCATGGTTGCATTCAATGAGTATAATATACACAAAAAGACCGCATGTAATAAAATAGATTTTACGTACATTCGTTATTCGACAAATAAAAATATTACATAACTCTATATAAAAGCTCTACAGACTAGACTGTAAACACACATCAAATAATATTATTATATAATATATTTTGATATTATTAAATTATATAATAAAACTATAACTTATATTATATGGAGCTGTATATAAAATAGTGGAAGTATAAACAAAATAGAAATTATGTAACTTGCCATCTCGGATATAAAAGAAGTTTTTAGCTTTTGGTTTATGTATTTATATATTATATACATAAAACCGAAAACGAAAAGTGTTTATGTGCTTTAAAGCTTTTATTAAATTTTATTACTCCCTGCAGCTCATGTATAAAATTCATAATTTAATAGAATAATCACACACAATTTCAAAGTTTTAAATTTATATTATATATTTCGTATTACACTTAATCATTGTAAAGCATTTTCCCACAGTCCCACAGGACAACGAAATTTCAAATCAAACATTTTACAGTAAATAGTTTTAAGTATAGAGCCTGGATTGTGTTACTTGAGAGTGGCCAACTCAAAATTACAACAACAAAATGTGGTCAGTAGCAATTTAGAAAAGGACCACGCGGTTATTTAGAACCCAGTATTACTAAAATAATTTTCTAGCGGTAATTTTTTGATAGCTAACATAACCTCACTTTTTATTTTGAAAATAAAATAGAATTAAATACAATAACTGGGAAATTTAGGCAATTTTTCATATAAATTCAATAATTTGCACGGAAAAACTGGCAAAAAGATCCTAATTTATCCATGTAAGCTCGCCCAAAAGTCCAATATTTCCATTGTTTTGATTTTTGGCAACAGCTGTTGCTCCGGCGCACAAAAATTTACCGATTCATATACCATATACATATACCTATAGCAAAAACTATATAATTATATAATTGTGTATGCGATCCACTATACAGCCCGATTAGGGTCTTGGGCTAATATATGCAATATTTTTTATACTATTCCAAAAAAAACTGTGACCAAGATGGAACAAGACCCAATTTATGTTGACATATTTTGTATACGTATTGCCATTTAAAAGCACATTGTTCTGAGTATTTATATAGTCAAAAAAAAACCAAAAATCAAACATTTTTTTCTTACATATATTTAATGTGTTTTTTCTTCTTAATTTACTTAAAATATAATTTCCTACTCTATACAATACTTAATTAATTGTTGACAATAAACTAAAAATTATGATTTTAATTACTTCTTCCGTGGCATCATATTAATTTTAATATATTGTGGCTTTTATTATACAAATTCAAATTACACACGCATAATATATTAAACTAAAGCCGTCCAGTTTGTTACAAAAAAAACATAAAACAAATAAATTTTGTTTGTTACTAATTAGTATAGTAAGTTATATATTATATATTAAATGTGATGTGCCCTAAACGGCTAAACCCAAACATAAATTTAAATGGACATAAAAGTTACTTTTAAAATAATTCCTTATTTTAATTTTATCATTGAATTATTTATTTTTCTGTGAAATATACAGTAAAAAAAAGTGATGAATGATATATAAATTAACGAAACATATTATATAATTCTCCATACAACATATTTATCATGTGTATATAGTAGATAGATGACAGTTGATTCGGAACGGAATATTAAAAAGCAACAGTTGGGTTAGATAATTTTTATATATTATAGCTGGAGAGAGTTTGGAAATTTAAAAACATATTTCACATTGATAATATTTTTATTGTTTATAATTTAACATATATTTAGAATAAATATATAACGCATAATAGTCTAAATTAAATAAGCTATACATTATATAAATTATAAACAAATAACATCAACGTGTATCTCAATTGTATATTATATAGTAATATTTAGCAACATAATACCGAGCATATAATATTAATGTTTACGTCTAAATACGATAAAAAAAATTATTATGAACGTTTTACTCGTCGTCGTTGACCGGAAGATTTAGTTTAGGGTCAATTAATATTTGTACATATATATGTGGAGAAAAGGGTGCAATAGTGGAAATTGTGGAAGTAAAATTATATTTATATTTACATTTACATAGAATTGTATATATTTAGTTATATGCGGTTATGGTATAATAATTTTTATTCTGTTGAATGAACATTTTGTATATAAGCATAAATATTTTTTTAATGTTTATTACTTTAAGACTAATTGAACAAAAAAATTATTTATAATTATATTTATACAAAAAAAAACGTAATGCAATATAAGAATATTGTATGTCTAGATATTAAATGTATGTATATCGTCCCAACGATAAGTATGATAACTCGAGTTGCCATACATATACCAATTTTAATGTTATGCATATCACTTGCAAACGTTCCATGTCCAACAAAAAACTGTAAGGTGGATGTTAACTTCACCATGTTCATTGCTCAATATTAGGTACAAGCCTACCCATCTACCAGTTTCTGACTTATCCCACCGAATTTGGCATGCCTGGAACATAATCGCAATACAGTCGGACTCGTGTTGAGTATTGTATAAATATTTATTTTTTCCTTGAATCTTCTGCTGATAAATCATGCCGTCGATCACATATGCATCCTCACTAGATATGTAGTTAATATCCGCTTATAACTCTTTGTGATGACCTTCGATATGTTTGGTTTAAAGTATTTCTATTGTTTTTATTGCGCAGGAAGCCTGCCCAGATTGGTGTTGACTTTTCCACGATGACTATGCTAATTCGCGTGTTCCGCTTTTAGGTCCTCCCACATTTGACATCATGCATGCCAGAGCAACTTGTGACCTTGCATCTTTTTTTCTTGCATAATGCATATAATCTATGTGTTGCTTAAACGAAATTCGATCATTCAGAACCAGACCCAGATACTTGATTGATTCGCCTATCTGTATTTGGGCAACAACAACCATACAGCAAGCCCTTATGTTGACAAACTGCCTAAATCACGCGTGGTCCGTCACATTAAGCAGGGTGGGCTATGCCCACCTTACTTTTTTATATCTTCCATAAACCATAATAAATTTTTAATAGGAAGTCAATATTATATATTAGTAAGAATATTCACAAATTTTTTCCAATTCTTCAATTTGCATAATCATTATATTTAAATTTACATATACATCATATATTCGTGCCATCACTGCGAAAGACGTTATCATCATCATCTCAGCCCTTACTCCATAGCGTATGGGATCATAGGGCATCAACAAATAGCTTCCAACGCACTCGATTTTTTTGCCAGAGGCTTTACTTCGTTGAAGTTCTTTCCTCCGGCTTCGGCTTCCTGTAACATTGGTCGGCTCCACGAAGATTTAGGTCGTCCTCTTCAGCGGGTTCCTTGCTGGTTCCAATCAAGCGCCGCCCGCGCTATTTTATCGCTTGGTCTTCGCAGAGTGTGCCCGATCCAGCTATGATTTTTAGAATTAGAAAAAAAACCTTACCAATGCTATAGCCGTGTGGTATTATTGCCGCCGAGTATAGTAAATGATAGGTTCGGGGTTCGAATCCTGTTGGCGGCACTTACAGATGTTTTTCACAAAAAAGATTTGTGTTGTAGCTTTTCAATAGTGATTTGAATTCTGGCCGAGTGGTTCGAAATCCACTTAAAACTGTAGGTTCCTATATGATATCATCAATATAAGGTTAATCATATATAAGCATAACCGACCTATTCACAAAATTGAAAATGACTATTTGAGGCTAAAACCAACCCCAAGCTTACGGTCAATAAATCAAAAATCAATAAAAAAAAGAAAAGAAAAAAAACCTTGTTATAGCGGTCGGGCGTTATGTCTTTGGGTGTTATGTTATGTCACCAGTAAGACTGATAAACAGTTTGACTTAAATATTCTTAGTTTTTAATTTTTAATTTGCCGCGTTTTTTGAATTCGGTTCGTCACATCCGTGTCGGCAACACCGTATCTTGTTATATAGAAGTACTAGAAGAAAGAGTCGTGACAATAAATTGTTTTCATAGTAAAAATAGAAGTACTAGTTGGGGCTTATTTTCGTGATGAATATTTTTTCCTATACGTTTTGCCGTATAAAACAAATATTCACCTAAAATTGTTGTTGTTTTCTGTACAACATTTTTTGGAACTTATTTTTCACGAAATTGCGTATTGTCGCGACTCTTTCTTCTAGTACTTCTACCAAATACTTGACTGATTGGCAAAAAAATGTGAGCATATAGAGTGAGTTTTTTTAGTAAACGGATTTGGCCCAATTTTAATAGGAATGAGTTTTTAAGATTCTCATACTCGGGGGTTTCATTTGGGGTCTTTTGGTCAAAGGGAAGGGGGCACCCATACGATTTTTTTAATTGACCAAAAAATATGAGCATATAAAAAAAGTTTTTTACACGTAGACGGATTTAGCCAAATTTTGTTATTGGTGAGTTTTTAGTGGTCTTTTTATCTGGAATTAAATTTGGAGTCTACGTCAAAGGTTAAGGAAGGCTCCCATACGATTTTTTTTTGTAAAAATTGCAGAAAAATATGAGCATATAGAGAAAAAGTTTTTACCAGTTGACACATTTGGTCAAATTTTGGTGACGGCGAGTTCTTTATGATCTGATCCTTTACACCTGGATTGAATTTAGATTCTTTAGGTCTAAGGTTTCTGATATGATTTTTTTCAAATATGAGCAATGAGCATATATAGACAGTTTTGCATGTTATTTGGAATTTTACTTGGGGTCTCCAGTTTAAAGACGAGGGAGCCTTCTATCTTAGTTTTTTTTTTGTACACATTAATATTAGATTCACGTTCTTTGTTCAAAAGTGTGAACTAATAGTGAAAATTTTGATTTGTGTCAGTTTTTAAATGTTAAAAGATAGTATGAAAGCAGCATCCCAGTTATTCTGGGGGCTCTCAAACTGATTTTTTTTGTCCAACTAGGATAATTAAATAGATATATATGATGAAAGAGATATTTTATAATTACAATTAAAAAAAATCTAAATTATTGCTTTAAGGATGCATTTGAGAAATCTTATTATATTTTAATTTTTCCCTTTTATAGTAAAATCATATATAGTCAATTGTCTAACTGAATAATTTATAATAATCTTCAGAATGTGATTGACCATATACATTTTAATATATAAATGCGTATTATAATTACCATATTCTACAATTTCTATCAATATAATATAAAGAGCCTTGACTTGAAGTTCAAAATCTTTTCGTTTTTTTTGTCCTGTTCTATGAATAAATAAATATAGTTTACTTTATTGTAGAAAATATACTGAGTAAGAGTTGTAGAAGATTTCGTTGTACAAAACAATTTTTTTTTTACTCTTTTGCATGTCAATTTAAGCCTTTTATATTATTGATAAGTAATAATATCATATTGATAATATAATTTAACGTTATTATATTTTCTTTTAATTATTCAACAATAAAATAATGTATTAATATTACTCTTTATAAATGAACAATCAAACATATTGTTCTATAGCGTTTTTCTTGTTTATAATTTGATGTTGCATATAAATTATTACAATTAAATATTAAAATAGTAGGGAATCCTGGTTGGTTGGTTATACAGTGGCAGGTCCAGCAAGACGAGCTAGACCACAATTAGCAAAAAAAATCAGATTTGAGACCACGTAA
>JANSTW010067019.1:0-10670 GCA_027564275.1 Diadocidia ferruginosa | reverse complement strand
TTAATCTTGTTACTTAACTAATTTCCAACTCAATTCGTCAAAAATTACTATTTTATTTGTTTTTTTTTTTTCAAAAATAAAAATAATGATTTTTTGTACTTTTTTATACAAATTTTGACTTTGAACTGAAATTTCTAGAGAACGATTAGCGCTACAGAAATGCGGTAAACGGTAAAATGTAGAGGGGTTCATTGACTATTATCGGAATTACGAAAACGTGTGAAGCAAATTCTGCTACACTATTAATTAGGAATATCATTCACCATGCCTAAAGGCAGTCTGATGAACTAGAGGGTTAATTCTATTATATATTGTTCAAGAAGTTCTAAAAATAGAAATAAATTCTTTTAGATTACAAAAATTCTGATCTAAGTTTTATGCGAATTATTCAAAAGGACTTAAATTAATTGCAAAAAATTATTTTAATAATGTTTACAGAAATCTTCGACATTTTTACGCAATTCTAATAAATTGTTTAAAATTTAAATAAAATCCTTTAAATTTCAACAGAAATCTTAAAATTTTTGATAAGTTGTTCAAGAAGTTCTGCCCATTTTTATACGTACCCTATAGCTCTTTGTTACTAAATACAAAATTGGAAACTAACTTAAGAAATCCTGATAATTTCAATGAAGTTTTTTTAGATTTTTTTTTATCTTAATTTTAATTTTCGATAAAATATCGCTTTTGATTTGAAACATCTCAGCACTGGCCTATATATAGTCTATATATTATAACGACCTACGAAACACTTAAATGTAATAAAAATCGTATCATCTTTTTATGTGTTGTACACATCACAGTATAATAATAACCAGTAGCAGCTTTTAAAAATTTTACATACAATTTGATTTTCCTAATTTGAATGACCTTGATTTCATTATAGAAGCAGAATTTTGTTTAAGAAAATCGCCGACAATATGTTTAGTTTATTGTAGAAGCAGAACTCTGTTTTAGAAGATGGCCGACAATTTGGCAACAGATTTTGAAAGGACGTTGTATAGATTAGATTTTGGTACACATGACGTTTTCTGTGCGATGATGACTTTATGAGATGGCACACAATTTATAAAAAAAAAACTGAATAAAAAAACTAATTTATTTAAATATTAGATGTAATTTAATATAATAATTAAAAACCGTCCGCCATCTTGTTTATTTTTTCAGAAAAGTTAAAAAACTATATAGTTTTATCTAAAAAAGTAGATAAGAATTGTTTCCTAAAAACTTACCACAAATATCTGTTTAACATTTGATAAGCGCAGTATGTAGTAAAAAATGTTTTTAATAAAAAAAGTTGTGTGCATCATCAAAATGGGGTCTGTACAAAAAAATCGCAATTATACATTTTTGTGGGAGTTTTTTTTTATGTAACATTCAGAAATTTGATATTTTTGTCTTTTTTAGTATGTTATATTTTATTGTTTGATCTAATCTTTTTGTGTTATTATTAATATCGACTCTTTTTTCGATATTTTTATCTAATTATATTGCGGTTAGAGTTTTTTTTTTAAATATCGAAATTTTGATAATTTTTCAACATCAAACAGGCTTTTAGCAATATATTATCATCCAGATCATGTCACCAGGGACTTTTTCCTATTCTCAGATCTCAATAGAATGCTCGCTGGAAAGAAATTTAGCGCCCATGGAGAAGTTATCGCTGAAACTAAGCTTATTTTGAGGATCGAATAATTGTATAACTAAATAATTTTGATGATTTTCCAATACCAAACAAGCTTTTAGCAATATTTATATCAAATTTAATTAGCCCGCACAAAATCTGTGTTATAAATAATAGATATCGAGCTATGTTAAAAGATATCTGTAATATTATCAATTATTTATGATAAATTTTGGTTATCGGATCGCTTATTAAAAACACATCTATAAGATATAGATACATGATATCGATAAGATATCTATTGGATATTTTTATTTATAGATATCTAGCAGATAAATATATGATATAGTAGCGATATAAATAAATATTTTTTCTATATCTAGATGATATCAATAATATAACGATAAGATGCAAGATTTTGTAACTTATAGATAACTGTTAGATATATAGAGTTCAAGATTTTAAAATATAAAAAAAAATTAAATTTATTATATGTACAAATTTCAAAACAGTCTAATCGGTCTAATTCAAAGCAAAGCTTTTCTCATATAAATTAAAGGGTCGGCCAGGTCAAAGCGTGCCTTTCTTCGCCCAGATATAATCATAGATAAAATCTCCATATAGACGAGTTCAAAAAATATGTAAACCAATAAATAAAGCCACAACATTATTTACATATTGCTTTAACGAATTTTAATCGAAATGAAATTTGTTTGTGAATAGTAGGGTTTATTAATACGTCATGATTGTAGTGACATCGATAAGATATCTTGTATATAAAGAATATTTGTATGTTTTTAAGATAACCATATGATTTCAGTATAATATCAGAATTTTTATTGACATATAATTCAATGTACCGTTACTTTTATGTTAAAAAAGAGATATCTACCAGATAAATTTTAAAAGATATTATATAGATAGTGCTTCTAGATATCATAAAGATAAAGAGATATCGATTTTTCATTCTCTGGATTTCCGATAAAAAATGTTGTGGACGTAGGTCCTCAAACGTGTTTTAATTGCTCAATTTACTCCATAGATTTTTGTTAAAAACAAAGTTTTGAAGCTGTTCGAAGAAAGGTACGTTTTAGCCTGGCCAAATTAAGAATAGCTTTCCTTTGAATTAGACCGATTAGCCTGTTTTTATTTTTAATTTTAACATATTTATCGAAACTATAATGCAAATTATATTATCCCTTTATTAATATAATTTTTAAAATATTTTATCTTTTTTCAGATGATTTTTTTGAATGTTTTCAAAATTTGGATGAAGTCAAAACAACGATTTCAGAAAAACCTATCCACCACTCCGATCGTCACAAACTAATTGCAAGATGTCCCACAAAACCGAGATTGCTTGAACCGAAAAAACCACCAGCCACAAAATATTCAATGAAAACTGGCGATCAACAGCTTCCAATTCAAACTATGGGTGAAATAGACTATTCGTTATACGCTGAACCATTCCAGAAAAAGACATTTCTGTGTATGCCAGGTGTAAATATCGATCCAAACAGATATACACAAACTGCCCCACAATATTCGCACAACTCGCAAACGGCACCGTTTAATTTTTCTATGAAAAAACCAGACCAACCATCCGAATCGATTTCATTTAACTTTTCATCTTCGACGACAACCGAAAATTCGTCAGATAATCACATGCCTGCTTTTTATTACGACATGATGCGTAAGTTAAAGGGTGCTGATGAAAATACCGAACCAGAAGAATCGGACGTTGCAACAGATGAGGTAAATACTGACGAATCAGAAGATGAAATTATAAGTAACAATCTTGTACCGCTAACAAAAAATGATATACGACCCTTGCCAACTCCACAAATCTTATCACCTCACAACTTAAGTGCGGCCGCAAATGCAGTCTACACTAAAATGCACAACGATTTTCATGAGGCCAGACTCGTTAATCTTAAAATAAATAATGAAAAATATCCAATTGTTCATAAGTACAATCCGAACAAAGCACGCTTTCATGCAAGCACTGCAATTATCGATGAACCATCAAACGACGAGGAAGATGATACAGGATCCATCAATCAAACATCTAAACAAAATCTTGATCTTGTGGAAAAACGTAAAATGTCAAATTTAGCATCAATGAAGTCGCGCAATAAGAAGAAGGAAAAAGATCAAAATCTTGCATACGATGTCGAATTTGCAAATGCAAAAGTTGTGGAACTGCTGCAACAACAGAAATTCGTTGAAGACGTTATTATTTCAACGGAGGAGAAACTAATGCTAAAGGGTATCGAAAGAGAGAAAATCCAAACGTTGCGAGATGCATTTGGAATTTTGTAAGCATTTTTTTTTTCAGATTTACTCAACGAATTAGAAATATACATGGAAGGAACCAAATTTTTGTAAACAAGAAAAATTAAAATAATAAACCTGAAGTGTAAGTGAGATGCGCACTCTTAGTTCATAAATGAAGTATTTTTGAGGGGTGAAGTGAAAAGTATTTTCCATACATTTTCCATTTTAAAACAGCAATATTTACACATAATATGATTTTTGTTTACGATTTGTAGTGTATTTTATTCTATTCGTTCGTTTTAGAAAAGCTAAAAATGCTTCAAATATTTTTATATTGTTACTTCCATGTATATTTCTAATTCGTTGGGTGTGGCCTATGTCGGAAGTGTTCAATTAAAAAAAGTAAAAATATAAATTACTTTTAAAAAATAATTATGAAAGATAAATATAATGGATACAGCGGCAGATAAGAAAATTAACACAAAGCAGGCGGTTTGGAAGGCGGTAGCTTTCTGATAAAAAAAATAAAAACTGTATTTTTAGATTTTTTTCGGACCCTGCCCCTTTAATGTGCTACGTTTGTTTTTTTTTTCTTAAGCTTTTACACTTTTATGGCTACCTGCTCTAAGTATCTACCTTTTATTTGACGCCCTCCAAAATTTTTTATCTTGGCTCCAAACCCTCCTCCCCTCCAAGAACAGATATATGTAAAAATAGATTTTTGCTCCTACCACCTCCCACCCTTGTAAGTTTTACGAAAATCTTATAGAAATCTAATAAGTGTTTTGGAAATTTAGGAAATATTATGGAATACTTCAAAGTCTAAGAAGAATTCTAAAGATTCTTAGGAGAAATATCTTTGAAATCTTTTGGAATATCCTGGAAGTAATATACCAGGTGTTTTATTTACGCATCTTTAAATAGAGATTACTGACGGATAAAACGTCAGAAATCGGCCATGATGGTATTGTTTTGATCATTATGTCTTATAAAAATTTAACAAGAGTCACTACAATACCACACCCATGTCATTATCCTCTTTTTTCGTAAGTTCTCGCGGAAAAAAAATCAACATGGTTGATTGTCAGGCGAAACTTTTATATATTTTACCACAGTAATACTAAAATTAGCCATATTTCTCAAATATACCTTTGTTTCTATATTGTTATTTTTCGCTCTCTTAATTTGACAGATTTTCGCAACTAAATTTTTCGCTTAAACTGGCACTACATGTGAATAGTTTGTTCAATCAAAACAAGTGGATTAAAGGACGATAATTCAATTTTCAAGCTATGGTATTTTACACTAAGTGTCCATTCTGAATTATCTATATTCATTCTGTAACAATACTAAATGCTTGAAAACCGAATCCAAATTGTGGAATTTTTTTATGTAAATTCGAGCAATATTTTTATCGAAAAACCATCTTCAAAGATGAGGCTCAAATTAGGCTGCAAACAGTTTAGACAAGAAAAATTGACAAATATGGAATGAAGGCTAACCTTACGCTATTGTTACGAGATTTGGTGCGGTTTGCACGACGGAGGTATGATTGGTCCTTATTTTTTCAAAAATTAGTCCGAAGCCAAATAACGCGGTTAATCACAACCGGTATCGACATGATATCGGACCAAAAATTGATGGATTCAATAAGTGTCATATAGCTCGAGCAACACTAATATGATAAACTAAAAGAATTGTTTGGTGACTGATTTTTTTCAAGAACCGGATGGGGTTTATCGATTGGCCACTTTAATCATGCGATTTGACCCCTTTAGACTTTTTACCTGGGAAAATATAAAGTCATAATATATTGGTGTATAAACCAAAAATAATTAAGCATGCAACTGGAGATCAACATTGAATGTGTCATTAACGAGATACTTTCGATTCTTCTTAGAAAAAAATGATGAATTTGACCTCACGGATGGTCCATATAATGAGTCGCGGAGGTCTAACCAATAAAATCATTCGTACAGCCAGAATACAAATTTATATGTATGTGTTTAATTATAAAAAAAAGTTCGGAGGCATAACAAAAACACCATGTAGAAGCTTTTTGAAAGTATTTATTAAATCTTGGAAGTATTGTAAAATCTGTTACAGAAGCCTTAGCAATATTATGGAAGTATTGAAAGACTTGACTTTGAATTTCGAGTTCATGCTAGTCCTGTGGAACTCTCTTGGAATGTGTTGAAAGTTGTATGGAAGTCTTAAAGGTCTCGGAACATGGAAATAATATGGAAGTCTTGAAAGTCTTAGAGAATTCTTGGAAGTCTTTTGGAACAGTTTAAAATCTTACGGAATTGAAGTCTATTGGTTGTCTTGGAAGTCTGTCAGAAGTCCTAAAAGTCTTTTAAAAATCTTATGAAAATCAATGAAGTCTTTTACTAGTAATTTGAAAGTCCTGGAAGTTTTCTAAAAGAATTGGAAATCTTGGAAGTCTTCGAAATGTTTTATAAAAGCCTTTAGCAGAGAATAGGTATATTCGGCGATATGCCAAAATTTGGTAAAATTCATTAACTGAAATAAAACTAACAGATATTTTATTTTAGATTTTTCCACTGAAGTAGAAGACTATACTAACACGTCATTGGATTTTTCCAACCAACAAAATATATAAATAAATTAGTATTTATGTGTTTTTACCTATCACCATTTAACCATATATCAATGTATGATGAATATTCTTGAAAATCAAGGAAAAGGATCAATTCTGAGGAAAAAAATGTAAACAAATCTTTATAGATTTTGAAGAAAAAAATCATAAAAATAAATTCCTTCTGACAAAAAATTTAGAAAATCAAAGAAAAATAGGAAAATTTTCAACCTAGAGAGCAGTTGTTTATTACATGAATATCTATTAAATTAATTGTGATTTATTGTTAAAAAATCCCTTTGTATATTTAGATAAATAGATTGATCTTCTTTAATATTTCATAAAAAATATTTCTTTATATTAAAAGTATAATACTGGCTCATATATAGGTTAATTGAATTCAATATACAAAGATTACACAACCAGCAATTCTTATTTATAAGTAAAATGCATTTAACAAGTATATTGACAACAAAAAAACTCGCTTATTCATCATTCATTCAATAAAAATGTCTTATTAGTTATTCAACTTTATAGTAATTATACAAAATATGTTAACTTTTGTGAATGGAAAACCTTTTGAAATAAACATCTCTGATGATGGGGCATCACACGCATATAGTAACTTCCATTTTTTACTTCGCAATTGTGAGGTTGAGTAGGTGTCTATTTAACAAATACCTTTTTTCATACAAATTCATACAACTTCTCCAAAGGTATATATTATTATATCAGTTCAAGATAATCTTATGAATGGATTTGATTTTTTCCACATAAAAATACACTTTGACTTGTGTGTCTATCGCATTGTAATATAGAGATTTGTGATCTGATGTTTATAGTAGATAGATCGAGCAGTGTACAAAATGTACGCGTATGTACCAATAATTCTAGTGGGGGCACATTTATATCACCTTCTGTTTGTTGTTTTTGTGTGGAAATAAAAAAACCAAATTGTTAAGAAACATAGAGCTAAAACTATTAATTCCACCCACATACAATTTTTTGTACACCACGGATAATCTAGCTAGGCACAAGACAAGATTATATTGTATTTCAGTTAAATATGAGCATGATGCCATGTCAGGTAATAGTTATGTATATACTATTGAGAAGTGAGCTGATCTCAATCAAACAAAAGTTGCATTTTATATTACACAAAATGATGTAATTAAACATAATGTTTTACGTCATTTCTTTAAATTTTATTTTTATTATTTAAAAACGCAGGTAAAGCTCGCAGGAGTGAAGCTTTTCATATTATAATGATGATTTAAAAATCGGTCTGAGAGCCCCCAGTAAAACTGGGATGCTGCTTTTAAAATATTTTAAAGTTACGACTAGATCCATTTTCATACAAAAAAAGGATAGAAGCCCCTTTACATTTTGACCTTGAGATCTTAAATTCAATTCCAGAGTATAGAACCAAACTCGCAAAAAATTTTGTTGAAAAAATCCGTCTACTGGCTCCTTTCCTCTTTGATCTATAGACCCTAAATGTAATCCCAGAGTATGGGACTACTAATAACTCACTCTTACTACAAATTTGCTAAATCCGAATACTGGTAAAAAATCTTCTCAAAATGCTCACATTTTTACAAAAAAATATCGTATGGGAGCCTCCACCTTTGACCTAGAGACCCTAAATGCAATCCTAGAGCATAAGACCACTAAAAACTCAGTCCCACTAAAATTTGGCCAAATCCGTCTACTTGTAAAAAACTTTCTCTATATGCTCATATTAAAAAGCCATTTTTTCGCAAAAAAAATCGTATGGGAGCCTCCCCTCCCCTTTGACCTATAGACCCCAAACGCAATCCCAAAGTATGAAACCATTTATAACTCTTACTTTTACTAAAAATTGCCCAAATCCGACCACTGGTAAACAAACTTTCTGTATATTATTCATATTTTTCGGTAATTTTTAGAAAACAAAAATCGTATAAGAGCACTTCTTTACCTTTAACCTAGAGACTCTAAATTTAATCCCAGACTATAAGACTACTAAAAACTTCCTCCAAATAAAATTTGACCAAATATTTTTCGGCCATTTTTAGAAGAAAAAAATCGTATGGGAGAAAAGGGAAGTAGAGACTCCAAATGCAATCCCAGAACAACAAATCTCTCAGAACTCACTCCCACAAAATTTTGACCAATTCGGTCCACTAGTATAAAACTTTCTTGTAGGTAATATTTGGCTGACAGACGGACGGACGGACACTTTTTATTTTCTAGTTTTTCTGAATCAGGACATCATAAAACGATAAAAAACATGGTCCCGGCGATTTGACTATTTTGACCTTAATTAAGGCTTGTACTATTTGCATACAAACTTCATATATATGGATTTTTTTAATGAATTGTAAAAGCAAAAATATGTACAGCTTTTTCTAGCAAAATGATCGTTATATAAATATTTAATTTCATAAAAAGTAGAAAATTTATAAAAATCTTTGTTTTTGTCTTGTCTTCTAAAATTTCAAAATTCAAAAAATCTTCAAAGTACCAAATAATTTAGAATCTCATGAAATTCTTAAAAATATCACAAAATGTTTAAAAAAAATAAATGTTTTACTTTTATTTATATACGATTAGTACAGAATAAATAAGTCTTGTAATCGTTATAAAATTTTGAAAAATAGAAAAAATTAAAAATATATTTTTTTTACTTCTCTTTGAAGTCTAAACCGAAAAATGCTAAAAAAAATTGTCTGTCCGTCCGTCCGTCCGCACTTTAAAGTTCACACAAAAATAGAAAGTTCTAGATGAGATACGATCTTGAAATTTTGTAGGGAGTGTTTTTTTGTGTTTAGATTGTCTGCTATTGAAAATAAAGAAAACTAGATTAATGGGAAGAAAATGTAGTACCCTAAGAAATAGAAAGTTTTAGATGTGATCTTAATATGGTGGAGATGGTTTTTTTGTATTTTGATTGGCTGCTTTTGAATATTAAAAAAATGTATTTACAGGACCGAGTAAGTAAATCCCATGAAAAAAATGAAGGAAGAAAAAGTACACAAGGAAATGCTATGATTCAGAAATTTGGAAGAGATATTTTCTTCGTGTTCTTATTATTTTGAATAGAAGTCAATATAAATTTAATTTTTTTTCCACACTTTCGTGTGATACTGTTAACACATTTTTTAACTTGTATAGCTATTTCCTTGAACTTAAATGTGTAACAAAGATGGCGGCTGAATTTATGTGCAGGGGATGATCTTAAGATAAAAAAAAACGTGAGGTAACCAGTCATTCAGATCGATATAAATTTTTGGAAAAAAATGGTTAAAAAATAAAAACAAACAAACAAATAAAAAATCAGAGCGAATGGAAAACTAGGCCATCTATTTGCATTTTTCCGATTGATGTTTGGTTTCGATTTGAAGATTCCCTTTTATGTTTATATTGTGTTCGTGTGTTTTTTACTTATATTTCAAAAAAGCCCGCATTCGGAAGGAATTTCTGTACAAATCAGTCTGTTGCGCGGAAAATAATTAATAAAATACCAGAGCGAATTCGAAACTATGCTAAATGAACTATGTATATATCATCTATCGGGCAGAATATTAAGGTAGCTGCTTACGACTGGTGGAATGTATATTCCTTTTCATGTTTACCCTCTTTTCGCACGTGACGTAATGACAGCTTTGTGGTGCTAAATTTTTTACGTCTTAACAAATGATTTTGCGAAAAAAACATAAATATGAGCACCACGAAGCTGTCAACATGTGCATTGAAAATGACATCCTACAGAAAACGGACTTTGAGGACATCGTTGAAGACTTTGCTCAACTGAAATCAACTCAAAATTTAAATCCAAAATGTAACCAACAAATATGAATATTTTATTTGAATAAACGTAAACATACAAATTAATATCACAACAGTTTGAATTGCTTTTTTATGTGTTTGGGCTTTGTAAAAAGGTCCAATTTTTTATGTTCTCAGGGGCTCCCAACAGGGTTAGATAACCCTGAGGAAGAGTGTCAAAGTTAGACAAAATTTGTTGAAAAACAAAACTTTTTCTTGAAAGTAAAAGGTGCCTATAGCAAGTGTCTGGTATCAAATCAAAAATATTTTAAATTCTATAGTTCAGTTAAGGCTCTATAACATAGACAGGTGGCGATTAACGGTGGGTACCGGAACTACTAGTACAAATAATGTAAAAAA
>JANSTW010067008.1:0-10672 GCA_027564275.1 Diadocidia ferruginosa | reverse complement strand
AAATGCGTAAACTGTTCATACTTCGTTTTATTAAATTTAGATCAAAAATTCAAAATTAACTTAAAACTAAATAAATAAACTGACCAAACTGCAGTTTATTCAATTTAGGTCAAAAATTCCTAATTTACTTAAAACTAAATAAATAAACTGATCATACTTCAGTTTATTAAATTTGGATTAAAAATTCCAAATTTACTTAAAACTAAAAACAATTACACACAACACTTGGCTAAGGTTGGTAAATTGTTGAATATTCATCTGTCAAAATTCTAATGAACATAAAATTCTCTGCTGTTGCGCTGCTGTATTTATACGCGCGCTGTTGTGGTGGGTATATTCAAAATAAATTTATAGTGGGGAGGGGAACATTATTTACAAAAAAAATAAAGAGGGATAAATTCATTTAGTATAGGGCTGTGTTATTTTTGATTTTCAGGGTTGCTGCGTCATACCAGCCCGCAACAAACTCATAAGCATTTATTGACATAAAAGGCTCCACAAACTTTTCTTGACATATTTTTACTTAAATATTTAAGATGTGGAGATTTTGCGAAAAATCTTTTCTAAATATTTAGTCGTTTCCCCAAAAAAAAACTTGATTTTTGATTTAATAAAATATTAATTTTCACTCTATCCTAATATATGCAGTAATATGGTTTTCTATTTAATGCTGACCAATCGAAAATATCTTGTATATTTCATAAACATATTTTATCATTTTTGCACACATCTCAACAATTTGTTATATGATCCTTTGCTATATTCGTTTGTTCTTTCAACTCATCAGCATTTACGGACATTTATAAGGCTCTATATAAGCTGTCCCTTGACATATTTTTACTTACACATTTAAAGAAAGTAATATTTTGTTTTGATTTTTCGATTTTTTCTCTCTTAAATTTATCAGTTTTTTGCTAGAGTTTTTCTTTCCCAAAAAAATATTATTTTTGATTCAAAAATATATATTCATTTTCACTCTATCCTAATATGCAGTAATATGGTTTTCTCTTTAATTCTGATTAATCGAAAATATCTAAATAAATTTGTTAAACGTATTATATTACTTCTAATTTTTGGAAATCATCTTAACAATTTGTTATGAACCCGCATATGCTCGTTTCGTTCTTTGAACTCATCAGCATAAATGGACATATAAGGATATAAGTCTTTATACAAACTGTTCTTTGACACTTTTTTGCTTATAGGTATATGTACTATAGATTTCTTCTGATAATTAAATTTTTTTGCCACAATTTGCATAATTTTCAGATAAAAATGAGCTTAATAATTAAATTTAATATAATCTTAAGATTTTACATGCTAGATGCGCGCATGTAAAATCTTTGTAAACTTTTGAAATAATTATTGAACAAACTGTTTAAACATTAAAGCGTATGCAAGATTTTTGGGGTAATTATAATAAATTTCAAAAAATTATGACATTTTTTCGAAATATTTTGTGTATATCTACATATTATATAAGTATTTATAAGTACCATAAAAAATTGTTAAATTTATATTTTTGTCGCAATGCCATATGTGAGTCTTAAAAAGATAAAAAATAAAATAAATTTGCGTTGACCAAGTTCTATACGCTATAATTATAACTAATTTATATAGAAAAAACCATTTCCGGAAATTATTTCGAAGCGATAAATAACATAATATATAGGTGACATGTGTTTTAGGATAAAAAAAACATTTAAGAATAAAATAATATTTTTTGGATTTATTTGGGATATTAAAGCAATCCTAAAGAAATTAATAAATTAAAAAAAATTAAAAGAAATAGTTTTTTTTTCTTTCATTTGAAGAATTATGATCGCTTTATATTATATACAGTCGCAACGTATGTCGCTCTTTTTTTATTATAATGCGTCACGTAGTATAGATAATGTTAACCCTAATCGTATATATCACTCATAAAATAACTAGCAGCCACTTAGAAAAATTTAAAAAATTTCTGTCCTTTTTCTTACCGCATGAGAAATGGCATGCTTTGTTTGCAGTGCATTTGCTACAATCTTTTTGAATTAAAGAAAACTTTGCTGTTTAGCTAAATTAACTGTAAAAGTTAAAAGCCGCCTGATTGCAAACGATTTTTGGCTGATAGAAAAATGGCATCCCTTGTGGGGAAATTTCTTCTTTTTTACCGTCATGTCGGTTAGATTGTTTCATATAAATAAAATTAAAAGTTTATTTGAAAATTAAGCTAATTTTTTTGTGAAAACACAAAAATATCATGTTTTTAACAAAATTTAATAAAAAACCGAAAAGTATTTCTGGATGACTGCATGAAAAATGGCATCCCTTGTGGGGAAAGTTTACACATCAGAAATTTTGTAATATTGAGAAAATTTAGCATTTCTTTTTGTGTCTATATATATTTTATTACAATCGAGTTTCACGTTAAGTGACTTGCTGTCACTTAGAATAAATATCAGATAACTTTAAAATTATTTTTTTTTATCAAAGGATATTTTTCGTACTTAGTGCGGTGCTAATACTTTGTTATAGTGTAAATTTTCTTTATTTCATACATGACAAGACAATATTTTGATTAATTTTCAGTGCAAATTTAAGTTATTTCTTCTATTAAGGATTTGTGCAACAAGTGTTTATTTTATATTTTTAAATAAAAACCCAATTCATTCTGGAAAAAATTAAGAAAAATAAGTTTCAAAAATCTACACTTTTGTGACTATAATGTCACCGTTATAGGGTTAACTAATTTCAAAATATTATATAAAAATTCTATATAACATACGAAATAAATTATAAAAGTCAAATCAAATTAGGTTAAATATCTCAACTATTTATGTATATTGTTACTATATGGGAAATAAATTTGAAGAAAAATTATATTAAATTAATGAACTTATATACATACAGAAAATGTTAGTTAGTTTTATTAAATGGAATTTAATTTCAAATTAAAATGTTGACATGTTATCAACATAAAAAAAATGTTTTTTTACATCTATATAGAGTTTAAAAGATATATTTTTCATGTCAAACATTATGTTTTGTAGGTAATAAAATTGTAAGTTAGTTAAGAAAAGCTTTGTATAGCTTATATTAAATAGTTGACATATGTTTTTGTATTAAGTGAGCTTAGATAAAAAAAAAATCATATGCCATCAAATATCAATAAATCAATAAAAAATTTAAATAAGAAAAATAAAAAAAAAAATCTTTGTAAATATAGAATTTATTGCAAAAGAAACAAACATTGCTATAAAGTATAAAGGTATATCTATAAAATGTATATAAAAATAATAGAAATTAGAAACAAACAAAATAAATTAAAATTTACACATTTCCAACTAATTATCGCACTTAACACTATTTCTATAAATAATTTGTACATATACCTAGAATAAAGTAATGTTTTTGAAATTTAACAATTATTTTTTATTTGTATATATATATATATATATATACTTTGAAAGCTAGAGACCTTTATGACTCTATATAGATAAAATTTCTATATAAAGCTATATATAATTTAATATATACAATGTACCAGTGCCGAAGCGTGAGGTTTAAGGCATGGGAAGCAATACTCAAAATTGTTGAATACACTATACGACTCAAGACTTCTTCAATTCAAATTATTTCCCTAATGCGATTGCAAAATAGTGTGTGAGGGAAATTTATTTGTCTCTTTGCTTCCAATCTTTTATATCATTTTAATACAAGCTATACTTTCTTATGAAGAATTGTCAGAATACATTGGAAAAGAGTCATAAATGATTGGAAGCAAATTGACCGATAAGTTTCCTTCTTATACAATAGTTTGATTATTGTATTATCCAAGTGGTTGTAAATCGATCGTTAGTAATTTAGTATATGCGTTTGGGTTTTAAAAAAAAAGCTATGTAAAGCAATGCTTCCCTTGCTTCTATGGAATATTCGGCACTGCCTATCAGTTGGTATCATATAGGCGGACAACGGCTTTAAGTGACTTCCGGGCCACTGCAAACGCTTTTTAATAAACATCTGCGAATGAAAGGTGATAACCCAGATGTGAAATTTTTTGGCCTTACTGAGCCTACCTCTTGATTATAGAACCGTGACTTTACCCACTGCTCCATACTGGTTATAAAACAACAATTCTTAAATTGTTAATTTGATGTTAAAAACTTTGTAATATCGACGTCCTAAATTTCCAATCTAAGAATAATTTAGATATTAGATATTGATTATCTGGCTTGCAGTGCAACTTGCTCAGATTTTTTTGTACCTCTGTTAATTTGGTCAGAGTTTTACAGCGTGGTAAGCTGGGACAATGGTTTAACATTCATTCTGGAGTCAAACAATGATGTGTTTTTTCACCACTTTTCTTCCTACTTATCTTAGATTGGGTGATGAGGAAGGCTTTGCTGACATCTGCCTATTATCACAATCTATAGAGCAGATATAAACTTGTCAAGTATGCAGGACAAGTTGGACTAAAAACCAACATCGGAAAAACGAAACTTCTTTGAATAGGTACAACTACACCATGTACATCGTACACTCTCCATTGGCAGTTAACATATAGATGAAATGAAAAGCTTTCAGTATCTTGGAAGCTTTATAGCAGATGCTCGGTAACACACAGATCTCACTTTTTTAACGTCTTACTATATGGTTGTGAAACTTCGCATCCAAGTTTTTGTCAACAAATGCTTAAGACGCATTTTAAAAATATTCTACCCACATGTAATCTCCAACCAAGATCGGTGGCAGAAAACCGAAGTTGGGAGTATTAAAGTATTAATAATGAGGAGAATGTGGGGTTGGATCGGACACACTCTGCGACGACCAAGCGATGATATAGCGCGGGCGGCGCTTGATTGGAAACCGCAAAGAACCCGCAGAAGAGGACGACCTAAATCTTTGTGGCGCCGAACGATGTTGCAGGGAGCCGAATCCGAAGGAAAGAACTTCAACGAAATAAAGGCCCTAGCAAGAAATCGAGTGCGTTGGAAGCAATTTGTTGATGCCCTATGCTTCCTCACTATGGAGTGGATGATGAGATGATGATGATGAAAAACCAAAATCCAAACAACAATTTTTAACTTATAACACTAAATCTAGAACCAAAACCAAAATTTCAAATCTTATAAAACAAAAACCAAAAATTATTGCTCGAAAATACTAAAAAAAAACCAAATCAACTCAAAATTAAAATTTATTTGTATTCATCCTGGGAAAAGAAGTTTTGAAGACCTTTTTTGATATTATGGTCTCACATACGTTAATTTGAAATTTATTGTTTGAAATGAAACCGTTTCAGCCGTTTTTTTTTTAATAAACATGTTTTTCACAACAACCCTGCATCTGTGACACTAATTTCTTATATAATAAATAATTTTCTTCTGTCGTGCTGTGAGACCATATTATTATATACTTAACATGTATTCCAATAATTATTACTATATACGTTCATCTTCCCAGAGGTTAGACAATTTTTCTTTTCAATTCACCCCAAATAATAAGGTATTCTTTTTATATAGTATTATATAGTTTTTCATCATCCAAATTAACAAGCACATTTTCATTTAACAATAAGTTTTCCATTTTCTATATAATATGGTTGGCGTCATGTTGTGTCAATTATGTTTAAGTTATTTGTATCTTTGGTACACTGTACTAGGCAATTGAAGACATTAAAGAAGAAAATTTAATTTCGATTTTCGAAATACAAAATATTCTAGATAAATTGAAAATTAAAAAAAAAAAAAAATTACACACTATAGTCTAGTACAAGTAATTCTAATAGACTGCAAAAAAGAGGCTTGACTTATTTCATGCTATTAAAATCAATTTATTGTTTGTCATGATTAACATAAATTAAATTAGATTTTTGGACAATGTTTCCAAGAAAATAAAATCCAAGATTGCGCCAATGTGTAAGATGACGGAGATATGCAAGATGGCGACGAAAATAAAATAATTTTTAACTTATTAACAAATTAATATATTTTATTGAAATTTTAACTTTCGACGGATTTAGTATTTTGTGATTTTTGTTGATTTTGTGAACTAATATAAAATACAAAAGGATGGATTTATTCAAGATAGCAGCTCCTTAGATATTTTGCTCTGTATTAGCATCAATTAGATTTTATTGCCTTTTAAATAAGTATATTATACTAATTTAAAAAAAAAACATGAAACGTCAACCTTTTTTAGTACAGCAAATCATCCAATTAATGGACAGATCATTATAGTATTAGCTAGCCTGACCATATAATAGTTTTTCAGCAGGATAATTCTGATTTCAGAAGTGTGTCCTGATGTCCTGCCTGATTTTCAAAAATTGTGTATTTGTCCTGATTTTTGATTATTCAAACTTATATTTTATTATTATATTTTTTTTGTTTTTAAAAATGATAAATATACAAAACAATTTATTTTAATTTATTAAGAGTAAATGACAGTTGTCATTCTGAATGGAACGAAAGCAGGGCCATTTTTTAGATGTATTTCTTATTTATATGAAATATTTTTAGACTGTCAAGTTCGAGAAAAATCCACTATTATTTAGTCTATTGAGAATTATTTGTAATATTCAAGTTCAAAATAAATTTTTCTTTTTTGAATTCAAAACAGTGCAAAATGTTCGAGGTCATCGAATGCAAAAACAAATTCAGTTTCTGGAGGTGCTTACCAAAATTCGTTCGATTTTTTTGCCATCATAAAATTTTTAGCTTGAGCTTTGGATTTGCTCGTCTTTATCTGATAATTATTGGCATTTCTCTATAAAATCTTTAAACAAAATGTTTTTCAAACAAAAATACACACTTGTGGAGGTCAGATTTTCACTCTTTCGGGGTGTTTTTAGTCCAGAAACCTAAAAAAACAATTTTTAACATCTTCGGCCTATCGCAGTTTTCGGGTTTCTGAATAAAATGTATTTTATTGTACAAAAATGATGTTTTATTGTGAACAATATTTCAACTAAAGATTGCATTAAGAAACTACGAAAAATTGACCAGTTATAGTCGAAAAAAGCCAAATCTCTTAAATTTTTAAATTAATTCTAAGCACTAGCCCTTGTTAATTTTTTTTTTTTAATTTAAAAAATATAAGAAGTATTTAAAAAAAATACTCAACATTTTTTTTGTCCAGATTACTTTCCGTATATTTATGGTCAGCTTAATTATGGACAATATTTTGGTATACCTACTATAAGTATATAATATATAATATTCCTTATATTAAAGTATTAAACTCTATTTCTTTTACAATAAAAAAAACCTTTTTTATTTTTTATTCTGCTATTAATTCATAATATTTTGAACAATTATTATATTTCTCTACTGTAATATATTACATAACCTTAAGTCTAAATCTATTATAGTTACGTTTTAAATCTTTCCATACGTGTATTATACCCAACCCCATAATATCCCATCATTATGATTTTTCATAAAAAAAATATAATAAAGATATTGTCATCTATGTGTTCACCCGATGACACAAAGCCGATTAGAATACAATGGAGTAAAAAATTATGTATAGAAAATCTCTTTATTTTATTTTCTACCTTTATTATTAAGGAAAAATTAGGAAAAACACAAACGTATAGCAATAATATGATTTGATTGAATTTAATTGGCAGAAATAAATTTTGTTGTCTAATTTAATGGTAAACTTTTTCTAGAATACGAAAAAGATGGTTTGAAATAAAATATATGGGTTAAGTCTATATGTTCTTGTACATATTGCGAGTTTTATTTTTTACAACTATACCTATAATATAAGTTGTTATAATCTTTTTAAAATACAGGGAATAATTTAATGAGATTTTTCTTTTAAAAAATATTTTTTATGGAAAGGATTACCTATTTGGTTATTTCAATAAGAAATTTCAACTATATAGGTACCTTATTATAGGCTGTACAATATTTTTTTTTGTACAAAGCCAACCACATTATTTATATTCTATATAAAAGAAGCTATACATAAAACCCACACATACGTTTTATTTTATTGAAATAGAATCTGACTTCTTCAAAAGAAACATAAAAAAACTGAAACTTATTCAAAATTATATTTTTATCATTTCTATATAATTGACACTTCAAGATAAAGAAAATTTCTATTTGCATAATTTGTATTTTTAAAGAAATTCTTTTTACACAATAAGTAATGAGAATTGGGGGAGGGAGGTTTATAGAAAGCAAATATTTCAAATTTAAAACCAGCTATGCTTGCCAAAATAAACTATTAATTTGTTATACCTATATCTATATCCAGTATTTCAATGTTTGACACCCTAGCTGATCCTCAAATTTGAATTCCATAAGTCCATGTAGGTTTCAGGATAGATTTGTATAAGAGATGTTTACTTTCCTATATGTAATTTGCAGCGGCGGCTCTACCTATAGGTCCGATGGGGCCTTGTTCCTCCTGTTTAAACTAAGAAATAATATATTTTATTAGTTATTAATTTGTTTATTTAATTCTTTATTTAAATAATTTAAAATAAAAAACTAAATACTTAAAACCAATAGATATATAAAATTAAATAACGCCTAAATCAATACTAAATAAGTTTATATTCGAATGATATTTAAACTTTGCTATAAAATAAACTCTTCTTAATTATTTATTATATACTCAAACCAAAATTATCAACTAAAATCGAGTAATAAAATAAAGCTGTACTAAATTATACCAGTTACATATAGTTTAGTACCTAAATGGGCCATTTTTATTAGGGTCGTATTTTATATCAGTTTTTTCTATATAAAAATTGTGTGCCAGTATTAGTGTTTTTATTATTTGCTTGAAATAAGGTCCAATTGCGTTCGGTTCAATAAAAATGTATTTTTGAGAGAAAAATATCTTTGTAATGCTTTACACTGAGCATTTTTATTTTATTGTCATGTAATAAAACCTTACAAATATTTTTATCGCAATTTGTTATCGTTCAATTAACTTAAATCTTCCTATTGAAAAATTGATAAAATGTATTGATGTTCATGACAGAACTGCTGCCGGCAAATTATTTGCAAATGTTGATCCTAAAAAGTTTGAATTGTATAAAAAAATATTCCTTTAATTGAATTTCAAAAAATTATTTTTTACTATCCATATTTGCAAAAAGAAAAACTTTTTAAAGCGTTCAATAGAATATTTCTATTTTTGTTTTAAGTTCAAAATATGCTTGATTTATATAATTGTATTTTGACAAATGATAAATTTACGGAAATTGTTAGATTGTTGGAATCAGTTATAGTAACACCTATGGCAGCATCCGCAGAATCTGAAAAATGATTTATAGTATACGTTAAAACGTGTAAAAACCTTTTTTGCGCAATACAATGGACCAAGAACGACTAAATGCATAGTTTTATCGAAAGAAAAGGAATATAATATATTGAAAATTCCTTCGTTTAATGAAACAATTTATTTAGATATTTTTTTTAATTAAAAACAAACGCGCGAAATACTTAAACAAAAACGAAGTTACTTTGTATGTAAATATTGTAAAATGTGCGCTTGATAGTTGATACAGCCATTAACGGTAAATAGCGGAACTTCTACTACAAATAATGTAAAAAAAATCCTACTTTTTTCGTGTCAAACTCATGGAAAAATTGTTATAAATAATAAAATAATAAAATTAAAAAATATAAATTTTTTGAACCAATTTTTCTGAAACATGCATCAAAGTTCACATTTGGTTATTTTAATATTACAAATATTTAAACATTTCATTAAAAGATGAGGGCTCAAACGTGCATCAAAGTTACCCCCTGCATTAGTATCAATAACTCATAATAGAGATTTATATAAATTGATACAATTTTTTTAAATATTTTGGGGCCCAAGCTTTTCATGTATTACGAGCCTTCTATTATGATGCATAATATATTTTACATCTTCGTGATGTGGTAGTAGTAGTAAATAGTTATTTACACAGTCTTTTTACATTCCGTAACGATTCCCTAACAAATTCCGGGGATTCTAAAATAGTCAGAAAACAGATTTTTTTCAAAATTTAAAATCAACAGATTTTAATAGAAAAAATGAACGAATTAAACTGATTTCTATAGCAATCGCAGTCTAATTACATCTTTTAACGATTTCGAAAAGAATTCCTGGGATTCGAAAAAAGTCAGAAAACAGATAAAAAAAATGTGGGCTATACATGGGGATTTTTTTCAAAATTTAAAATCAACAGAGTTTGATGGAAAAAATGAATAAATTAAACTGATTTTTAGAGCAATCGCAGTCTAATTACATCCCTTAACGATTCCCAAAAGAATTCCTGGGATTCGAAAAAAGTCAGAAAACAGATAAAAAAAATGTGGGCTATACATGAGGATTTTTTTTTCAAAATTTAAAATCAACAGATTTTAATGAAAAAAATGAACGAATTAAACTGATTTTTATAGCAATCGTAGTCTTTTTACATCCCCTAACGATTCACTAACAAATTCCTGGGATTCGAAAAAATTCAGAAAATAGACAAAAAAAAAGGGTGGGCTATACATGAGGATTTTTTTCAAAACTTAAAATCAACAGATTTTAATGAAAAAAATTAACGAATTAAACTGATTTTTATTGCAATCGAAGTCTTTTTACATCCCTTAACGATTTCGAAAAGAATTCCTGGGATTCGAAAAAAGTCAGAAAACAGATAAAAAAAATGTGGGCTATACATGGG
>JANSTW010067007.1:0-20738 GCA_027564275.1 Diadocidia ferruginosa | reverse complement strand
CAAATGTATGAAAATAAATTGGAGTACTAATTCTTTACAGGCTTTTGAACTTCTGTTTTAGATTTTTATTCTGTGGTGTTACCTTGTTAAAAAAAATTTGCGTGATAGGGGTGATTTTTGCACAAAAAATTGATTTTTTGAGAAGGGTATGGTATGAGCTTTGGTGGTAAAAGAGTGGCTTTTATGAAAGGATTTGGGTTTAACGTTTAAACTTAAAGTACCTATGTTTACTTCTATCGTTATAGTGGATACTTTGTAATGAAAGGAAACTTTTGAGAGTGGATCTGTGACTTGAATTTTTTTTATAAAGAATTGTGAGTTATTGCAGGAAGCAGTGAATTTGTGGAGATGAAGTGACTTTTCAGTCAAGAAAAATTACATTTTAATGGAAAGAACAGAGTGATGAAGGAGAACTTGACTTATGTGAAAGACTGCTAGATAGGAGTAAAGAAGAAATGACTTTATTGAAAAAGGATGGCATTTAGGAAGATAAGTTACTTTCTGCATAAGGGAAAACCGAAGGACACTTTTGAAGAGAAACTTTTACAAAAAGATGGTAGACTATTGGAAAGTGGTTACTTTTAGATGGAAGAATGACTTGAATTGTTTAGAAAACGAAGTGACTTTTCAGTGAAGAAAACTGACTTATTATAGAAGAAATTTTGCAGAGAACAGGTCTTATGTGAAAGACTGAGTAATGGAGTGAAGAAGAAACAACTTTATTGAAAGAAGATGACTTTTGGAAAGTTAAGTGAGTTTCTGCATAAATGAAAATTTTTATAAAGTAGAAGACTTTTGAAGAGAAGTCACTTTTGGAAGGAAGAGTGCTGATAACTTGAAATTTTTGAAGAATGAAGTGACTTTTCATTGAAGAAAAATGACTTTTTAGAGGTAAGAAGGGAGAACTTTATGAAGATGGAAGGAGAAGGTGACTTATGTGAAAAACTGAATAAAAGAGTGGAGAAGAAATTACTTTAGTAAAGAAAGGTGATTTTTGGGAGAATAGACTAAAAGAAAACCGTCAGAAAGAGCAGAACACTTTTGGAGAGAAGTCACTTTTGAGGAGGTGGGGGATGACTTAACTTCTTACAGAAATTGGTGATTCCTGGTGCGACCTTTGGAGAGATGAGAAATGACTTTTCGGTAAAAAGAGTACTTTAGAAGAAGGTCGAATGGAATAAGGCAAAATCTCTCTGTATTATCAAAAGACTTTTGAAGGAAAAAAGATTACTTTTAGTGATTTGATTAATATAAAAATAAAATAACTTTATGGAAGAAGTGGATTATGAATTTTGAAGGATCGGAGGATATATTTTGAAAGATTTGGCTTTTAAGAGAATGACTTCACGTGAGGAGAGGGAATGGAATGACCTCAAAGATATTGGACAAACGATCGTCTTTAATTTCCTTGTTTTTTCTTATAAGTTCTATCGTAAATTTAGTACGTATTATATCTCCACATTTTCTTTCGAATTATTTGTGACACGTTTCTGGAAGGCCTCATTCTATATTATTATATTGAATATAATTACGCAATGCAAATAAATATGTTCTATAATGTAGGCAGCGAAAAAAGCCAATTAAAACATGGCGCGTAATAAATGTTAAATCGATTTCTTTTAAGTTAATTAGAAAAACATTTTAAATAAAAAAAATTTTATCTAACAAAAAAAACAAATAAATTTATTATTCGTTATGTAATTAAACAGGAGGAATAAAAGACAACTTTTGCTCGATATACCTACATAATATATGAAATTGTTCATAATTATAAAATTTATAATCCCTTATTTTAAAAGAATATATATTTATAATATAAGGCTACATTTACAATTCCGTCAGAAAAGTGAAAACTATTTTCAATCAATCAAAACTTAGATCGAATTGTCAATCTGAACACAACAGTTTCTATAAAATTGTCTGATTTCTTTTGTATAATTTTGACATTTGTGTTAATTAGCCGACGTTTATTAGCGAATGTTTTTTTGTTCTCTTTTTAATGACGTTATTAAAAAATTTATTTATATAATTTTTTTTTACCCTGAACAGGCTCTGATCATATGCTGTTTAACGTCCGAATGCTTGCGGCCAGTATTATCCTGACATATGGCGCTAAAATCAAATTTGTGTCGAGATTTTCTGATGAGACTTATACTAAAATCGGTTTTCAAAATACGCTGAACAGACGATGTTTAACTAGCTGATGAGACGCTGTTTGAACGCTTAACGCTGGCGGAGAGTAAAAACCACGAATATTCGAATGAAAAGATATTTTAAAATTAAAATAAGATACTATAAATATAAAAAAAGATGAAAAGTTAGTAAAAAAAAATGTTCATTTTCATCTTTTAAATAAAAAAAAAATAATTTTAAGAAACATCGTGTTTTTTACCCACTAATTAAATATTACAACTGTTAAAGTTTATTCTTTTACTTAAATATTGTATATTTGCAAGGATGTCGCTTTCTTAAACAAATATCCAAAGTATTGTAGTTAAGAAAGTGAGTTTATAAAACTTTTAATTTTAATTACTTATCTAGCAGTGTAAGTATACCTTTTTCTTACTCGTCTATATTATTTATTATATACATAGCGAACATCTTCAAATATATAAATTGAATTACAAATTAAAATTAATGAAATTATATCCTCCATGGGAAGAGAAAAAAAAAATACGAAAAAACGAATTTCTTTTCCCACAATTTAACAAAATACGAGAAGAAAAAAAAACGCTTCAACCTTTTTCCATTTTCATTTTTTACCTTTTCCTTCCGCAATACATTTTATACATATTATGTGTTGAAAAGGAAAACCAAAAAGACACACAAAAATACAGACCTATATATATGTTTAGAAAAACACCAATTTATATTTAAAGAAAATCTTAGCTTTTAATGAAAAAAAAAATCTAATACAAAAAAATATATAGATAGAAGAAAATTGAAGAACAAATTAAAAGAAAAGAGAATTTTACGTAATTTGATAAAGGATTTCTATTTATATAAAAAATTATACAGTGGCGGTTGGTGTCAAATATGTTTGTATAGAAGCTAAAAAACACTTAATTTAAGTTGTTTTTATTTATATAAAGAGTTCTTCTTTTTTTAGTTGCAAAAAGATTCATATTTTTATTGTTTAAATCAATCAAAATTAATGCATGTTATTGCATAGTCAATGAACATTATAAAAAATACATATAAAAGCAACCATTAGCCCAAAAGCTGTGTAAAAGCAGTATATCTTTTTAAGCTTTGGTAACATAACACCCAGAGACATAAACCAAAAGCTTTAACAAGCTTAAAACCGCTAAAATCTATATTTATTGTTTGTGTTTGTCTTTGATAAAAACCGATAGATTTTCCCTACTTAAAATTATATACAAATCGATAGATTTTTATTTTGGCTCATATAAAAAATTCTAAAAAAACGTATTAAAGCTTTTGGGCGTTATGTCTTTAGGGGTGTTATGTCATACAGCATTGCTTGTTTTCTTCGTTTAATATATGTAGGTACTTAACTTTAGGTGGTTTGTGAAAAAATGAAATATTTGAGCAATTTAAATCGGGACTCAGGCTCTATCATCTTTATATATGAAGTGCCGCCACTGAGTACGTACATACTACATAGTATATATATTGACTGAAAGTGTGCATTTTTGTCTAAATACAAGTAGAGAAGATCGACAAAAAAATAGAAGAAACATGAAGTGGTAGATTAAATTTTAATGCTTTTTTGGCTCCAAATAGAAAATCACAATATTATAATTATAATTAAAAGTATCATTCTTTGTAGTATATTCATTCAATTCGCATGAATGGGAAAAAAATTAATTATATAATTGAAAAATTGGATATTTTGTTTTTATCGCGATGAATTAATTTTTGCGTATTACAAGCTTTTTCTTTCTATATAAAAAGATAGGACAAAGGGGAAATTTAAAAGCTTAGCAATAATCGTAATATAATTTTATCTATATAGTAATTTTTAATCACTTTTTTATATCGATTTATTGAAGTATTTTGTATTTATTTTATAAAAAAAACATTCGTACAATCACAGAATAAAAATCTAAAACATACCAAATGTATGAAAATAAATTGGAGTACTAAATCTTTACAGGCTTTTGGACTTCTGTTTTAGATTCTTATTCTGTGGTACAATTTTATAGAGTTACATTTACAATATTGGTTTTTAACATGTGTAACAAAAAAACTTTTATTTATAGTCAAGTTTTTTCTCACGCAACATATTATTTCAAACGTTTCTATATATAAATTGAACATAAAATGCAATCGCCGCAGCGCGCAATTTAAATTGACTGGATGGCGTTTGAATGTTTGATAAAAATCTTTGATGTTTATTCAACTATATTTGCATGTGGAATAAGCATTAGATTTATGTATATATTTGCAATTCATTTTGAGTGAATCAATGTGAAAACATCATACAATAAATTTTATAGTCGAGGTATTCGAAACGTTTAAAAGCTTTGATGTACATAATATAATTCTATAAAACTTTTCTCTATAGCTAAAACCACATCCAAACATATCACTTCATAAACATATACATTATAAACGAGAGAACTGTATAAACTTTATTGACTATTTGATGCGTATTGATACATAATTTTTTACTTCATTTATAACAAAGCATTAGTAATTTAGATAGAAATTATTGGCGATTTTGCCAGAACTCTCTTGTCTAGAATTGTCCAAATTTTCTGCACTGATTTTCTTTATTTCCCAGAATTTTTTGGCTATATAGAAGACATTTTTAGCATATTTAAAAATTATTATTTGTTTTAATATCCCAATCAAAAAATTTTACTATTTCAAAGAAGAAATTTCTAAGATTTTTTTTTCTATCGCAGATAAATTTTTACTTATTTTATTAGCGATTGTTAAGTGTTAAGTGATGCGTCGGCAAAGTGTATTTTTGCCCTAAAATAATCTACTCAATCATCGTGTCCTTCACTTCAACTTAATCTGTTTACTGAAAGTAAAAATAAATTAGAATTGGTGGGTGCATGTCCTAGCACCTATAGTGCTTAGCATAGAAAGTGCCTAGCACCGAATTTCCTAGCACGGAATTGGCTTGCATCGAAAGTGTCTAGCACCGAATTGTATTTCACTGAAAGCTTTCATTTTACACCCACCAATATTTTTTAACCCACCCATCCCTACGCATAAATATATGAAAAAACCAAAACAAATTTGGGTGCTAGAACTTTACATATTAAGCGCTATTAGCATCGAGCTAAGCACTTTCGGTGCAAGGTAATTCGGTGCTAGAACATGTTCCGGATTTGGTAACATAAAATAACTATAACACTAAAAAAATCGGTCTGAGAGAAAAGTAATAATAAATTGATAAATTTAAATATTTATTATTTGATAACTGGGATGCTGCATTTACTATCTTTTACCATTTGAAAACTAACACAAACCAAAATGTTCAGTATTAGTTCACATTTTACAGCAAAGATATAGATTTATTTTAAAAATGTTAGTTTTATACGATTTATTTTAGCTTAGCTGTCTAAAATAACCATATGAAAAAAACAGTCTTCGCAGTATGTTTGAATAATTGTGACGTTTCGTCTAATAAAATAGACATCATCAGATCTAGAAAATGTACCAGTATATGAGAATATTAGGACAAAGAATTTTTTTTATTTATTCGGTAAGATGTGGAATAAATTTAGAAATACTTTCCTTTTAATGTTAAATTTTTAGAAAATATATTTGTACATGAAATTATACAATTTAATTGTAAATATTTGTTACAATATATAGGTTCAGATTCAATATATAAATTCTAAACTATATGCAAGAGGTATATTTTGTGTTCCAAATTTCTGTAACTATAGGTCATAAATAAATATTTCGTACATATTATACGCTGACACATTTGAAGACAATTAATTTTGTCATTTATCATATCGTATCCATTTTATACCTAAACTACAAACATTCTACCATCGAATAAAATGATTAATTGAAGTTACGGAATTTACATGTTTTTGCCATTTTCATATATGCGTAACAATATTTTCAAAATGTTATCATATCATTCAGCCGCATTCAAACATACTAACACAATTCCTATGTTTGTTCCAATAGAAACATATAAGAGTTAATCATGATTATATAAAATAAACCCTTAACTATATATATTATGTGCTGCTCCATATTATTTTATGTTTATATGCTATACGCACTTAACACAAATAATAATCAATTTATTTTGAAGTAATAGTGCTATAATATGGAAAACAATTACTTGCAGAAAATATATAATCCAAAATCTACACCATATCTAAACATCGCAATATATAGTTCTGTACAATTGGAGCAAATTGGCACAATCAAAAAATTAGAGGTCTACTCTACCATAACAATAAATATGTATGTACGTTTGTATATATATGTTAATATATGAAATAATAAATATAAAAAGGACACAAAAATAATTAGATATCTCGCTTGAGGAGGATCATCAGCAGTGTTGTTGTGTATAATATCAAATCATGTTAAAATAAATATATATGTATAATAAATTCCATCATTCTGTGATGTCAGAATATGAATGATGGATAGCTTTATATTTATCATAATATTATATAATTTTTTTTTTGCATGCAACAAAATTTGATTAATCACAAAGACGCCTGTTATTATATGTATGCTATATAGAAGATCCCCTGGGTGTACTTGCACAAAACGAAAAATTATTTCATCATATTATTTAATTATTTTTTATTATTAACAGCTTTTGATACAGACCTAGAGCGATTAACGGTGAATAGCGGAACTACAAGTAACAAATAATGTAAAAAAAAGAAAAAATCTTACTTTTTTCGTGTCAGACTCATAGAAAAATTGGAATAATTAAATTTCAAAATAAAATTGGAAAAAACTCTATAGTCCACGATGTTTGTTTAAATATTTTTTAAATAATTTTAAATTTGAACTAATTTTGTCTGAAACATGCACCAAAGTTCACATTTGGTTTTTTTAATATTAAAAAATAACAACAACAAAATTCAAAAAAGCATTTCATCCACCCTCTTTCTATTTCATTTATCAATGCTAGTACGGGCCACAATGGGTTAATATCTTTTTTTAAATAGCTTAGGATAAAATTCGTTGAGTAATTCTATTTAATAACAAAAGAAAATTAAATGTTTACAAATATGTCCTTTTTGATAAAATAATAAATGTTGGAAAGTATCAAATTTAAAAAAAATATTTATGAATAACACCAGAGCAACTTGTTGCACAACTTTTTTTCTTATAGTACATATTTTAGATTACACACAAGTAAATATTAAACTAAATTAAAATTCTGTACTTTATGAATCAAGCCATGCAGCTCAAAGGAAAAGTTGAGAAGTTGCTCTGGTGTAGTAGGTACATATATTAGTCAAACAACCCTTAATTTTCATATTTTAAATATTTTTTCTAAAAACTTAAAAAAAAAATTCCTTAATTCTAGAACAAAAAGAAATTGTATATTGACACCTTGGCCCTTAGCCTTTAATGGTGTCAATTCTGCTGCGCTTGTAAACTAGATAATATTTAAAATATTAAATTAACTAATTTTCTAATTGCAAAAAATGCTTAAATTTTGAATTTAAAAAAATTAATTAGTAGAAAATATAAAATATACAGATAAAATTTAACCCTTAAGCTCCCACCCTAAGATGTAGAACATTGAACTTTGTACGTCGTAACGTATTTTTTTAATCTCTATAACAAATTACAATTATTTTTTTATTTTTATAAAAAAATGTCACAAAACATTTTAATTGGACTGTGTGACACTTGGCTATACCTTGTCTTTATTATATCCTAAACAGTATAACGACACCCAAACGGCGCAAATTTACTTTGAGAGAAATGAAAATTTTAATGGGGTTTTCGCAAGCGGCAAAGTCGATTTGAAATTTTCAACGTTTTTTTTATAATTTTAATTTTCTATTTAAACGAGTTCGTTTGAACGATTGCGAGATTAACGTTTTTCGGATAAATATTTAATAGGTGGGATTTTATAATATACGCGGATTTTGTACACTATTGGCATTATTGAATTAGCGTTTGTAATATAAAATGGATGGATTTAGACTAGACGTATTATAATCTAAATAATCTAAATATCTAATGACTTGTCATTATAGGTCATTGTTTGTTTTTTCGATGGACTTTGGGCTTTTTTGTGGATAAAGTGATTATAATGTATAATATAGAAAAACACGAATGAGTTAATTTAGGAGGTATAAATATTTCTAGTAATTTGTGTTGTGTTATATAAACGTAGAACTCCAAATTATAGTTAATTAATCTGAGTTTTTGTATTGCCATCAATTTATGTCAATTAGTTTGAGAACAGCAGGCTTTATATAAGAAAATTAAAAATAAATTAAGAATATTTTGATGAAATATGAAAAGTTTTCTTAAATTTTAGAATAATATGAGAAAATTGTATTAACGTTAATAAAAATTTTATGAAATTACGGAGATTCTTCATCCATACTGATGATGGGACGTAGGTCCCGAAACGAGTTTTAATTGCTGAGTTTTATCCGTTACTTTATTTGTTAAAACAAAAAAGGATTTGGGCGAAAAAGATATGCTTTGCAGACTTTCAAGATATTCAAAATCGTTTAGTTTTGCTTAAAGGTTGGTAAAATTTGAGTTAATTTAAAAAAAAAATCATATTAGTATTCAAAAACTAAAAAGAAAATCATAAAGTTTGTGTTAAAAGAGATTTTAATAAAATATGTATGTGAATTTGGATAGAATTTGAAACCAATTTATTTTAAAATTTTGAAATTTTGAAATTTTTTTTAGAAGTTTGGCAAGTTCATGAATTTAATAGCAGACATGCATTTTCTGCCAGTGTTTGAGACAATGAGACATATGACAAATGATTCACAAAGAAAAATTTAATTTAATTCAATTAATTCAACTGACCATAAATTCCAAAATAATTATTTAATTATGAAATAATACCACAACAAATTAAATTAATTTATCGCATTTTAAAAACGTTCAATAAATAATTCTCTTAATATTATATATTTTAAGCATTCTTTCGGCAGCCGCAGCCAGCGTCCTTTTTGAATTTGAATATTAAATTTAATTAAGCAACACATAAACATACAACATATTATAAACAAAATATCCCAAAATATTTTCATAAAACCAATTTTATGGGAACATTTTGTAAACAAAATAATATAAATATATACTTTCATTTTCCACAAAACATAAATTTTAATACAATAAACTTTAATAAAATATTCCATATACAAAATAACTATATTGGTTCCCATGAGCTTTTACTTTATTACGATATAATGTCTGTATGGATATATGTAAAAAGCTTACATATTATATAGGAACTGTATTTTATCGTTTTAATCCAAAATCATTAAAATTTTAATCGCATATATTATATACATTATTTAGTACGTAAATAATACATCGTTAAAGTTTAAAGCTAAAGTTTGGTAAAATAAACTGGTGAGTTTTTGATAAAAGAAAACGAACTATTTTCAAAAGCTCAGAACCGTACTTGAAATTTCTTTGATTTTCTACATATATTTACATCGAGTTCTGAATAAGATTGTAAGAATCATTTCGGATATCAGAAATCATTTTTAAAATCAAGAATTTCATTTTTCAAAAATCAGAAATTATTTCAGAGGAACAACACAGGAATCACGGAAATAATTTCGAAATCATAGTAAATCATTTCGGAATAAAAATTTTGAAATCAAAGATTCTTTCGGAAATCAGAAATCATGGGTCCAATATTTTGTCTAGTGGTTTCACCTTATATTTATGTCATGTTTTTATTTTGCAATAAATCCAAAAAAATTTCTAAAACAGATTTTGTTTTCCATTGACAATAGTAATACATATAACCAGTCACACACGATAGTAGGTGATTTGGCACTTTTGGTGCGTATATAAGGGTATGTATATTGTATATACGTATAGTCATTCAATGTTTCTGTCCAAAATATCATCTAATTTCATCTCTACATATATATCAAAACGCATATACATCATATCCACCAACACATACAAGCCTCTTTTCTACACACGAACGTCTAACTCACATTTTACCTAACATGCCCCCCTCCAACATACATCACATCACAACATCTCAACACATTTTTTTTAAACAGACCCAACAACAACATCCACCTAAAACCACTTGAAGTAGGAGTAGTCTGACTCAAACACTTTTGTTATTGTAAAATAAAATCCCATATACGCACCCAAAGTGCCAAATCACCTACTCACGATTTTATTTTCAAAATTTCAAAAAAAAATCAAATTGAAAAAACTTAAAATGAAATGTAAATATTTGATTTTATACCCCTGACTACGTATACTACGCAGTAAATATATTATATTTTATAACCCTTTGATAACCAAAAATGGCATCATTAAAATGCCATAAAAGTGTCACAACACTGTATTAATATATACATGGAGTAAAATGGGGAACCCTACTATATACAGGATATTCTACATGATTTTCTTTGCGCGCCATGAAAATATAACAAAAAGATCAAAAAATAAAAATTCGCCATAAAAAAGAACATTTCGGTTTTTTGCTTAGTTTCTTCTTCTTTAACACATATTCAAAACCCATTTATACAAAAGTTGACAGATTTTGAATGAAATATTAAGTCGTTTACCGTCGTCATCAAAACTACCTAATATATAATTGTATATAACAATTCAGAAAAAAGAGTTTTTTTTTATTTCATTTAAATATATAAAAAAAAGGAAGCCAAAATTTTCTTTTTTGTTCGATTGATAGGGCCGCACCGGAAAAGCATACGCATATATCAAGGAAAAACTTAATGAAGTGGTATAGTCGCCCTGATGGACTGATTTTATTATATGCGAGTGATTTGTTTTTCGTGTGCTTGTAATATTTTCGGGTATAATTCAGAAAAAGCTCTATATCCAAACATATTATACAAAGTTTTAAATTTAAAAAAGACATTTTTTTGGTTCAGACAAGTGTTTTGGATTTTTTTTATTTTATTTCTGTTGTATATGAATAAAACTGTCACAATAAATTTTATAAATGAAGTGAAAATATAGAGAACATATAAGAACTATATTATTTAGATTAATATATTTTATATAAAAGTTATGTAACTTTATGTATAATAACAATAAATGAGTGACTTCTCAATTGCTTGGAAATTGGAATTGATGTTTTTTTCGGAATTGTGTTGTTTGTTTTTTGAGATTAGAGATGAGATATAAAATAAATCGGTTTTTTTACAATGTGAAATGGTACAGATGCGTCGTTCTAAAGGGGATAATGTATATTATTATTTTAGTTACACCCGCAAGCTTTTTTCCCAATTATAAAACCGCAATATAGTTAAAAAACGCATAACGGCCAAAAGCTTTCAAAAGCTTTTTTCTTAATTCTGAAATCGACGTAGCACCCAAAATTTAGCTTTGTAATTTTTAGGATTGAAAATTTAGCGGTTTGTACTTAAATTTAAAAAAAATTGTGCTTTTAGCTTTTGAAAGCTTTTAGTAAATTTGATGAAAGAAATCATCATTTCAGATAAACTAGGCTATTAAAAAAATAAGTTATTATATTCAAAAGATAAGTTGTTTTTAAGAATATAACGTCTCAATTGGAGCTGTTTTTTCGTAATATATATATTTCTAACCCATTAAATAACTTAAATTAATATTAAGCTATCGCCTTGTCAAATTATTCAATCGATGCTAAAATCAAAAACAAATTACAAGTTTTAATGAAGTGGAAATACATAAGGATTATTATTATCACGCAATCTGTACACAATATACCGTACCGTTTGTATTAATTTAGCAAATTAGCGATGACATTTAATTTTATTTTTTTTTAATAAAAAAGAAAACATTTTTAAGTAGATAAACACAATATTGTGACGTCATAGAAGATTGGGCATTTTTTGGGATTTAAATTAATTAAAAAAACACTTTTTAAACACAAATATATCAAAGATTATATTATACTAAGATGCTTCATAGTTGTTTTTTAAAATATCATTTGATTACAATAATTCTTCAAAATACACTGTTAACATTTTTGTGAACAAGCTTTTGTATACTCATAAATAGTTGTTAAAGCAACAATGTGGCAGATTATTTGATTTTTCATCCCGTTCCACACGGAATTAAAATAATAAGAAACATGATTGAATTTTATATAAATTAGGAAAAAATTATTTAAAATTCAAAAATTCAAGATGGCGTTGTAATTTAAGATACCGTAAAAAAAACATTGCATAATTCTACGTATTAAAATTGGAAAATAAAATTTGTTTACAGAATTTTCACATTTTTCATATCTATGACGACAAAGTATTAATTCAATATGGCGGATTTTAAATTTTTCAGTAAATTAATTTTAAAATCTTTTTAGCGCCCAATTGATCGTGACAAACAACGAAAAAATATTCATGCACGAATAAAGAATTTTAAAATTCAAGATGGCATCTTTCCAGCATATTTCCATTTAAATCACTGAAACTAACATTTTTATCGAAAAACAAATTTGAAGAAAATTACAAATTACATACGTTTTTAGATTTTTTTTTATTATTTTTTTGCTAGACTGTGATTTTTGGGAATTGTCCTGGGTGTGGTAAAATCAAACTAAACTTCTCCAAGGACTCAATGCAATAATGCCGATTAAGATAATTTTATTATAAACATTATTCTTAAAAAATTTAATTAAACAAAAAATAGACTCACCCTTGTTTCTGCATTACTATTGTTTTTATGCTTTGTTGGCTTTGCACTGCTACAGCTGTTTCGCATGGAAGAAGAAGCACTGCTATTTGCAGACAAACCAACATCAGGTGTAACAAAAACTTCATCATCGTCATCAAAATCTGACCATTCGGGTGTGTCGGGTGGCGTTTTTTTTATTGTTGGTGGTGGCAGCATTTTGTTATTATTCATAACATTCGTTGATGTTAAAAACAACTGTGGCTGTTGTTGTTGTTGTTTTTGTTGTTTTGGTTCATCTGTATTCATAATGGTTTTATGTTGGTCCAATAAAGGTGTTTGACATTTTTTCTTCTCTTCCATTGTGTTTGGTTGGGGCAATAATTTTTTATTGTTCACATTAATTGTGTCGGCTGCTTTGTCAAATGGTTGGGAAATTGGCAGCAGTTTGGTGTGAGACTTGACGCTTGGTTGACTTTCATGTTGTTGAACTAAATTAAATTGTCGTTCATCAGACTTTATTCTATATGGACTAATTGGTTGACCTGAAGCGGCCGCGTCTCTTTTCGATTGATATACGTTTTGCTTGTTTATTTTTGGAATGACACCGGTTTTTGAATGACGACTATCCGACGATTCGTCGTGACTTTGATTTTGAGCCAGAGCAGCATGTCGAGTTATTGGCGAAGATTTCGAACTACTGCTTTTCGATGAACTAGACATTTTAGTTCGTGGTGCTGAGTTAAATTTTTCTGGACATTTTATAATGTGTTGAGGTTCGGCTGAATAATGTTCCGTTGATATAGAATGTTTTCTCTGTTCGGTATAAACTGGTTTTTGTTTAGCCGAAAAATCAGATGATTCTGTGGCACCACCGCCAGAGGCTATACCTGAACCACAACTCGAATTCGATTGGGTTTGATAAATTGTATTTTTCTTGACATTAGAAACATGTTTTATAAAATCTTCTGCATACCGACTGGTTTTAATGTCAATGGTGTCATCGTGATACAGGCAGTTTGTTGACATGCGACCACTATTCTTTCGGCTTAAATTAAGCTCATCGAAATCAGACGAAAAATAACTAGACGAACCACAATCACAATTTCGACATTCATACCGACAATTATCTGAAAAACTACATTTTTCACCATCATAGCTACAACGTCGACCCTCGAATCCGAAACGACAACTTTCGGCACTGCCAAAATATCGCCGCTGTACCGGATATGAAAATAACGAATCACCAATACTTGAGTCACTCATCTCCGCCGTTCGATGATATTTATTGGAATTTTCACTTCGTATCGACGTACTTTCACTTAGAATTGATGCCCGCGAATCAGTTTTATAGATTTTCGGCGTCAGAAACTCCACTTCTTGTGGACGATAGTCAGGTGCTGGAGGACATTCATAAAATTCGTTTTTCACATTCTTCTGCTTTGCATATTTCTGATGATGCAACGAGTCACTTGATGATGATGATTTTGTGCGACTTGTATCGTATTGGGAATGTGAAGATGAATGCGATAGAGATGGTGGCGGTGGTGGTGGAGGTTGATGCTGTTGCTGCTTTTGTTGAGATTGATGATGATGGTGAGACGATGGTAATGACGATTGGTGTTGATGTTTCTGTATTTTATGTATGGGATTATATTCGCTTGTAAATGCCACAGGGGTTGTTTCAATTTTAAATACACCCGGATTATTAGGATTATAGGATTGAAATTGCAGAACATTCTGGCCAAGTTGTACAAAATCATTGATAATTTCATTTTGCTGGGAATAATTACTATTTGTGCTATGATATTGATGTGGCGGCTTTTGTGACTGTTGTTGCTGCTGATGTTTGTCAATTTTTATTGGCAATTGTAAGTTCGGTCTACTGGATTTATTCAATGAAGATGTATTACCAGGATGATTTAAACTATTGTTTGTTCTACAAATTTCACAATTTCTATTCGTGCACTCTTGAACACATAATTCACAATCAGGATACATCATTCCACCTGGTCCACCACCACCACCACTGCTCTGGGCTGCTACCTGTACAACATTCCGGCCGACACGTTGCTCCTTATCGACGAAATAAATTTCTTCATAAATATTTTCTTCGCTTTTCGATATTTTCTTTGCCACGGAATTCATAAACGAAGATGATTTATGCTCATTTTCTGGAGTTGTAATTCTTTGTTTTAGTAAATTTTTCTTTGACGATTTTAGACCCTCTTTTAGTAGATAATAATTGAAGCTTTTAATTCCGATTTCCCCTTTTAGTATACGTTTTCCAATTTGAAAGCGACTAGATTCCTTGGGTTTAGCTTCTTCTGACTGTTCTAAGTCATATGGACTCTGTGTATTATACTGTTCCGACGTTCTAGATGGTTGACTATATCGTTCCCTTGAACGAGAACTTCGATTTGAATCATATTGTTTATTATAATCTGAATAGTCAACAGAATGTCGATGTTTTTGTAACAGTAAACTGTCAACACTTGAATCGCGACGTTGTACAAATGTGTACTCTTTTCTATGGTCAGCTGGAGTCGGTACAATTTTCGGGTCTTTGTCACGTTGAAAACACAGCGTTTTCTTTTGATGTTTACTGATATTTCTGTCTAAACTTTGTCCACGTCGTATATAGTCCGAGTCATCTGAACTACTTGACTGATCACAACGTTTGCTTTTCGATGAACGAATAAAGTATTTTTTATCATCAACATAACCACCCTTCGATTTCATTTTATCATAACCTTTACGTTTTTTTAATTTACCTTCAGATAGACGAAGTTCTTCTGAATTATTGCTAACATCCACATAATGCGTCTGTTGTTGCAAAGTAGAGCAAGATTTTCGACGACCCGATTCGGGACCACTATTCCGTCTCATCGGAAAGGCTAGGTGCCGTACATCTTCGGTATAGGCTGGATCGTCAGCGTAACGTTCGCGTGGTTGGGATAGGTCTTTAATCTAAAATGGAAGAAAAAATAGTTAAAAATTTTATAGGAAATTAATACAGAGAAAAAAGGTTGTAAAACATGCAACACAATTAGAAAACAAATTGTAATAATTGTTTTTTATTTTAGAAATACTTGTTTTCGACCGTAAATGTTAACAAATTTTAAATTTAGGTACTGGCTAATCGATCAACGAAAAGCGAATATTTTTGTAATATTATTGGCTCTAGCTTTCGCCTGAGCCTTAAAAAAATTGTATCAAACCAATGAATGTTTTCAATAAATTTAATTTCAAAAAGTTGGAAACGGCCACAGGATGGATGGAAAATGTACTGACAAGACAAGTACTGGTTTGTACAGTTAGATTACAACTTTTTAATTAATTTTATTTATATTCGAAAAAATGCTAGTTATAGGAATTATTAAGTTTATTTAAAAAAAATAATCAAGAAAATCCAGAATCAAATAAAAAAAAATTTGTTTTACAAAAATAGATAGAAATTTTAACGGTCCTAAGATAGACCCTTGCGGTACTCACTTTAAAATATGTGCATTATCTGACTGGGAATTATTAAAAATAACATATTATATATATGTATATGTTTTGGAACTGTTATTAAATATTAGCAACAAAAATTGCTTTATAAAGAAATTCTTAATTAAAAGGAAACATATTGTTTATATTGATCATGATGTAAGCCACAATTTTATTCATATATTAGATTTTTTATGGCACGTGCCATAAAATATTTCTGAAAACCATTCTATTCAAATATGCTTTTATGTTACTTATATACACACACACGCAGTCACTATTGATCTATTAAATAATAGCTGATTTAGGAAAAAAGGAAATTTATCTAAAATCAATGAATTTATTGAAATACGACCTTCGCAGCATAAAAATCATATATTTAGTTTTGTTATTGTTGTTAACATATTTCTGGCCTTTTATGCGTGGCTGGATATGGAAAAGTTGTAATATATTTATATTTTCCAACAAAGATACTAAATCTATATAAATTTATAAAATATATATTCAACATAAATACATACTGGCTATTTTACGCATTAGAGTTTTCTATATAAAATTTTATATTATATCTGCAACATACACTGAGAAAAAATCGTTGCAAAATGTTCTCCCTTGTAAAGGGTCCGCCATTAACCTCAGATTAAAAAAAAAATTGTGACATGTGAATAAAATGCTCAAATGCTTGTTACTTGCTTCTTAATAGAGCATACCACCTTAGATATACTATTTTTGTAAACCCATCACTTAAAATTGCGTCAAAAATTTTTTAATTTATAATTTTTACAAATGTTTTAGTGATGGGTCCTTGATCCGTGCTTTTGGGCGTTATGTCTTGGAGCGTATGTCATGTCACGATTTATATGTAATATATTACTTCTGCTAAGTATTCTTCCGATATTTTTTTCGTATTTCAACTTCGTTTTGAACTTTTTATTTGAAAGTATCAAAATTATAGAGCTTTTCTGGAACTTTCTGTCAATGTTCATCATAAAGATATTTATTATTCTTAAATGGACAGAGATTTTTTTTTTTTTTTAACAAAAAGTCAGAAGAAATGTTAAATATTTTATATTTTTCAACATTTTACAAAAATTTAAATTATTTGTTTTTAGTTGTACTAAAACGTTTTTGAAACAAGTAAAAAAACTAAAGTGGACATGCCAAGTTAAATAAAATGCTTTCCATGCTTTCCACGATGTATAAAAAAACAAAAGAAATTCATTATTTATATAGAGAAAAGATATTCTCGGAAAATACAAAAACCAATATTTAAAATCCGAAAAATATTATATTTTAAGAAAAAATCCAAATAAAAACAAAAGAGCTCAATGTAAAGTTGGTATTTTTTTCTATAAAATGTTTATAAAATATATAGAAGAAAAATGCTGTATGGAAAACTACCCAGTGAAAATAGAAAAACATATTATATAGATTTAAAAATAAAGATAACAAAAACAACAAAATCTACAATTTATAGAAAAAACTAAAGGATAAATAATTTGTACAGAAAAAAGGATTTTCTACGAAGTTACTAACTATATACATGTAGAATAAAGAAGATGTAATCTTAAAGTGCAAAAAATTGGAAACTTTTAAATTTTATTTAAAAAATGTCTACATCTCTTGCGGAAGTCACTCAACATTGTAACCTCTCTCTAGTCTCTATATTTTATATTATATAAAACCTACACTACAGCAACAACAATAAAAGAAAAAAGAAAATTTTCTAAGAAAATGTACATAGAAAACAAAAAGAAAACATGTCGTTTTATTTGATTCTTTACCTTGAATTTATTTTTCTTCCGGTTTTTGTTGTTTTCGGGCATTTCAACATCTGTCAATTTTAATATTTTCGGCCGAATTGCTTTTTTCAGTCCTTTATTATTTTCTAAATTAAATTCTGAGGATGTTTCCGCCGATGTCATTTTGGCAACAAATATAACGTTTTCTTAACAATTATTTTGCTAAATTGCGTATATTGTTAGAAGTAAAATTGTCGCTGCCGAGAGTATCCTTTGCGACAATCCTGCGCACGGGTTACAGTTGACACGCAAGCAATGCAATTAGGAAGAAGGTAACCGAAAATGAAAATAAAAGAAAATTATAAATTTGTTTTTATTTTTCAAGGAATAATAATAAATTTAAGTAAAAAGTTGTAAGATCTTCAAGTTAGTCATAAATTTGTATATGATTGCTGCATTTAATTTTGTTAATTTATGGAGAAAATTCTATTTTTCCCTTAGCTAAAACTTGTACGTTAGCTTTCCTGAGTAATATACAATTTTTTTTCTAAAAAAAAACCGAACCTTTTCTTGGTAATTTTTTTTGTTAAATATGAGCTTTATTCAGCATATATGCTCATTGCGCATGTTCTGTACGTCCATGCACTTCTAAAAAAAACATCAAATTTGAAAAAAAGACAAAAAACCAATATGTCAAAAAAAGTTTTTATGTCACAAACTAAATGACAAATTAAAATATAGTCTTGACAATATTAATTGTAATTCACAATTTTTTTTAAGCTATGGTCTGCCTGTCTTCAACATTAAAAAAGAAAAAAAATCTTAACAAAATTTTTGGTATCACAAATTAAATTGTAGTTTTAACAATATTAATTGTAATTTTGAACAATTTTGTGTAAGCTTTGGTCTGTCTGTCTTCAACATTAAAAAATAAAAAAAAATCTTAACAACATTTTTGGTATCACAAATTAAATGTCAAAATAAAATGTAGTTTTGACAATATTAATTGTAATTTTGACGAAAATAAATTTAATTTGTTTATCATAAATAATGACATTTCTCAGTTAGCCATTCTCGTGTACAAGAATTAAACGTAATCAATAAAAAGATTAGTTCCAAAAAATAGTTTGTAGATTTAACAATACTAAATGTTATTTTGACAATAACAATTGTAATTATAACAATTTTTTTTCTTATTATATGGTCTGTATATAGATATAAACATGTATTGCATTGTTATTTCTTTAATCTAAACATTTAATTAGAAAAAATTTAGATTTACATACTTTGATTTTTTGTATGTAATTATGATGCATATCATATTATTTGTTACACATTATAATTCCATAACTGCCGGGGAATAATTTTTAAATTATATATTTATGTAATTTGATTAACGAGTTTTAAGTGCTGAGATTACTTCATGGATTTTTTGTTTTTAGAAAAAACTAAGTCAAAGCTGGGCGAAGAAAGGTACGCTTTGCCCAAGCCGACCCACTAATTTAGTTGAGAATAGCTTTACTTTGAAATAGACCGATTAGCCTGTTTTAAAATATTAACATATTTCAAATCAACGGTCGAAAAAAAGTAAAATTTATTATAATGGTAAAATATATAAAATAAAATTTCAGATACATTTTTTTGACCAAAAGTTAATATTTATAATCTTGTGAAGAAAACGTATCTATATTTATTTACAAAAAATACACAACAACATCTTGTCTACCCACTTAAATATTATATAAATAAATTTGTGTCCATATTTAACCAAACTTTGAACCCAAAACATTTCGTTAATTTGCTATGTATCCTTATTTTATTAAAGGTAGTATAGAATAAGTTACGTATAATAGCCAGTATGGAGGAGCAGTGGATAGCGTCACGGCTCTGTAATCAAGAGGTTGTAAGTTATTATCATAGTAAGGCTCTGTCGGGACAAAATATTTGTACAATTATTATAGTGTATAAAACCCACCCACTAATTACTAAAAACCAATAAACTGGTGCGACATGCTGAAAACATTCCACATTAAAAACGGTATATCATGAAAGAACCCATCAATAATCAGATTAAACAGTTGTTAAGCCCAAGACCCTCATCGGATTGTAGTGGTAAATTATTAATATTATCATAGACTAAGTTACTTAGCTGATCATTTCGCTAAATTTTTATATAACTTTTTTTTTCTAAATACTTTATTACAGATTGTTGGTAAAGAACTACATAAAGCTTTCTAAAAGGTTATGTTCTATATTATATAATGAAAGCTTTTGGGGTTTATTTGTATATAATAATGTGTTATACCCAAAATAAAAAGAGGATATTAAATTTCTTCAACTTAATTGCTTTTATAAATAAAAATATTAAAGGGTTTCTAATATAAATAGTCATTAACATCATCATCACAATATTATGATATAGGCGAAATTATAAACTTTTAAATTAATTCGAAAAAAGGATTAAAATATTAGCATTTTGTTGTGCTGTGATGTGTAATATGTATAATAATGTAATTAGAAAATAATATTTTAAAATTATGTAAACTATAACATTTCAAATTTTCAGTTGAGATAATTTTGAATAGTTTGATTTTTTAAGGAATTATAGGTTTAATTTTCTATATATTAAAACTTATACTAGTATATACTATAAAACACTCCACCTTTGATATAGTCAGAGTTATAGTCGTCAATGAAAACCATGGTATCAGATAGAAAAAGGGTAAAAAT
>JANSTW010066996.1:0-10673 GCA_027564275.1 Diadocidia ferruginosa | reverse complement strand
AAAAAAGATAGAGGACACGCTTTTGGAACCCTAAATAGAGAACATGTTCTCTTTAAAGAGGACAGTTGGTAACCCTACGTGATTGATACATACAAAGGTGCAAATTGATACTATAATTGATATATCAATTTGCCTATCAAATGATGTACAAATTAATCCATTAATAATATAAGTAAGTTGTCCCATCAATTGATGTATCAATTTGACCAATATATTGATGTGACCAGTAAACTGACTCATCAAATGATGCATCAATTGAACTATGAATTGATGTAATGTTTGACCCGTATACTGAATCATTAAATGATGTGTTTATTGACCTATCAATTGATGTATCAGATTACCTATCAAATGATGTATAGATTAATCCATCAATAGGGTATCAATGAATAAATTGACCCATCATGACTTATCAATTGATGTATCGATTGACCCGTAAACTGACTTATCAAATGATATATCAATTTATTGACCTATGACCTATCAATTGATGTATCAGTTTTTCCATAAAATTATGTTGTGGGGGGGTGAATATATTATGAATTCGACTGAGAAATGGGGCCGTGACTTACAGCAGCCGGCCATTGTTGCCACCTGCGGAGCACGGTTAATTTTCAACTCAATCGTACGATGCTTACGGTAGAAAAAAAATCGATGATCTTTAATAATGATACATATAATTTATTTTTTATTATAATTATAATTTTTTTATAATTATAACCTTCTTGTGAGTTAAAAAATGAACAGGAAAATCCTTTTTTTTTTGTTAAAAAAAATCTTTACAAAAAAACGTGCTGTTGGCAGACGTGTTGCGCTTAGTCATGACCGCCACAATTTATCAATTAGTCCATCAAATGATGTACAAGGTACCCATTCAATTGATGTATCAATTGACCCATCTATTGATTTATTGATTGAACCATCAATTGATGTATCAATTGACCAATTAATTGATATAATGAATTGAAGTTTTCAAATTCAAATAATCGTTAGTTCAAATTTCAAACGTTAGACGGCCTACTTTTTATTATTTATTTAAGTTTTTAGATCGATTTTTGTTTGAAAATTTTAAATAAAAGAAAATTACTTGTCAAATTTTACATTTTACTAAATAATTACGAAAATAAATTATTAATTGCCTTATATTATATTTTAACAAAAGAAAACATTAAATAAAAATTTTAATCAATAAGAAAAAACAACAACTTAAAACTAAATGAGGTAATGTTTTTTTTATACTAAAATCTAAAAGTTCTAAAAACTAAATAGTAAATAAATCTAAAAAAAATTTACATTTCAAATAATAGTTTACTCTTAAATATTTTTTAAAATAGGCATATACTAACAACTGTCACTTAACTAATTAGATTTCATTAGAAATATGCAAAATATAATATTATATGGGTAACTAAAAAAAATAATGTCTCCTCTGTATATTACATGCTTTAAATAATTTGTTTTGTACAATTTAATGAAAAGCGCAAATGGACGTTATGTTTATTAAATAGAAAAGATTAATAATTATAATTACAAGCTCGTAATTTGACGATTAAGGTATTGCCGCCCAAGATATAAGAGGCACATTTTGGAAGCTGATTCTAGCTATCATAGGCTTTAACCATTCGACTTACTACACAACCACTAAAAACAAAATTTCAGAAAAATCGAACATGATTCATAGATCACTAATAGCGGTTTTAGTTTTATATGGAATTTTCAATAAAAATGTACTGTAGAAATTATATTTTTTTTTATTTAATAAATACCAAAATAAATAACTAATTGTATTTATTTTTTAACGCGATTATGATGTTAAGTTATTTAATAGATTTGAGTAAAAAAAAAATATGTCCGATTTTTCTGAAACTTTTCTTAGTAGTTTTGTAGCCGATGAGAGCTAGAAACAACCAAATATAAAAAAATGGCTCCCTTAAAGTCAATATAAGAATTAAAAATTAAAATCGTCAAAGGAATTTAATGGTCCCTTAAAACTATTAGTTAATTATTATATTAGAGTTTGTCAAATTATATGAATTATTTATCTGTCTATGATTTTCTTTAACAAAAAAATGTTTAAAATTTATACAAAATTTGCAACAAATATTTTGTTTTGTTTTTCAATAATTACATTTACACATTTTTTCTGCGGTTTAAGGAATTGGTAATCCCTAAAACTGTTTTATTTTCTTTTTTAAACTTTAACACATTTATTATTTATTTGTATATTTAAAATATTTTTTTTTTCAATTTATTATATTCATCTCTGAGCACACAAAATCACAATTTTACATTTATATTTAGTAAATAATTTATAATAAATATATAATATATCGATAATGAAAATATTTTTGTTATTTTTTTTTTCAATTATTATTAACAAGATTCTCGCAAAAACATTTTTCGAAAATAAAAAAAAAATGTTTTTTCTATTATAAAAAGAAAAAACCTTAAAAATGTATATAAAAATTTTGTAGTGTAAATTGTGATGGTTGAACAAAACACTTTTTGTTATCTAAAATATATAGTGTTATACTTTTAATAAGGACATGTACAATTTAGAAAATAAAATCTCTTATAAATTAAGTTCACTTTTTTTATGGAATGCATCGTGATGTGATAGAACAATACCTCCGATCAATGATACAACGGCTCGATCTAACCATGTAACAGGATTTGGATAGATGAGGCCACCCTCGTAGAAGCCCAAGTGGCCACCATGTGCTAGCTCAATGTAAAGGGTTGATTTGTTTGTTGCTATTTAAAGAAATTAATGTTTTTTTTTAATAATAGTGCTAAAGGACATCTAACTGTATCTAATGTTATTCGAGTTGAGAAAATTAAAATAATTAATTCTTTGGGATTTTTATGATACTAGCGTAAGTTTGGCTCCCATTTCGTTGGAAGTGTCAAGTTGTCAGAATTTTAGTATGTTATAGGCAATAATAAAATAAGATAAAATCAATCCAAAAATGTCTTGCAAAATTCAAGATGACGCCGTATTTCAAGATAGCGTCAAAACACGAAACTAATAAATAACTTCTTTGTCTTCTTAAAAAATAATTAGTTACAAAATAATATTTTTTTGTTTAAATAAAGATTTTGTGATTTTCTGACATTTTTTTAATGTAACCTTACGCAAATCATTTATTCAAGATGGCGTATTTTTGGTTTTGCAGACAGGTGTCTTTTTAGCGATTAATAAGCGGCGGATATATACACGAAAAAAATGTACGAATAACATGTTTTTGATAAAAAATTAGTAAAATCCAGTGTTGTGTTCATTGTTCGCCTTGCAGCCCCCCGAAGGGGTAAAGGATGTCTTGGAAGGGCAAATATATTTGGCAGCCTGGCGGCTGAAGGGAGCACGATAAACTAAAACCTTCGAAACTAAAATTGTAACCCTTGTCAAGAGCTTTCATTTGATATCAAACAACCCCTATGAATAATTATTTTAGATATTTAAAATTCAGCATTACGTCGTATTTCAAGATGGCGTCAAAACACAAAACAATAAATAACTTCTTTGTCTTCTTAATGCATAATTACAAAACTTTTTTTTAATAAAGATTTTGTGATTTTCTGAATTTTTTTTTAATGTAACGTCATTCAAATAATTTATTCAAGATGGCGGATTTTTGGTTTTGCAGACAGGTGCCTTTTTCACGATTAATAAGCGAGGTCGGCGGATATATAAACGAAAAAAATGTACGAATAACATTTTTTTGATAAAAAAATTAGTAAAATTCACTGTTGTGCGAATATGCAATATAGCGATTTTAGCTCGGATTTTAGTTTTAACTAAAATTGTAGCCCTTGTCAAAAGCTTTCATCTCCCATTTTAAAGGGATGTGACCCCTCTTTAATTTAAACTATTTTTTTTTAATTTACCCGCCCTTCCATTCTGTATAGTTGTGACTTCAAAATATTGAATTTTGAAACTTTTGTAAACAAACTTTTAACCTCTACCCCTCCGAAAGGGGGCATTACTCCTAGGTCGAAGTATTTGTTTTCGTTCATATATTGCAGTTCATCCTAGTGTTTTTATTGTAAATATTTTTTTAAAAATTGTGTTAAAATCTCAGCAGCTTGCTTTTAGTTTGTATAGATTTTGTAAAATAAACTATATAAAAATCCGTTATATGCAATACTTAACACCCAAAGAATTACCGCACACATTTTGTTTCTTCCGAAAAAAATCCTACGAACTAACCCCCGAAACAATAAAACATCTAAATAGTTTTTGGAACAGGCCCTGGCACCGAAAGGCCTTGGCATACCGAAAGTTTTTGGCACCGAAATGACCTAGCACCGAAAAAGCAACCCTGATTGAAACTGTAGTAAAATTAGTCTTGTTTATATTTACATTGTTTGGAATAAATATTCTCCTTCTAAGAAATAAAAACCATGGTTGCTTTTTTATAAAATAAAATGTTCAGTACAAGGGACTTTCGATGCCATATGGACTTTGGATACCAGGGCTTTTCGATGCCAGAACTTTTTCATCCCTAATTTTTAACTAATACTGAAATGAAAATAACACCCGACAAATTAACTCCCAAAAGAAATAACACCCAAATAATTTTTTATATTCAAAAACGAAATAACCCACAAACGAATTAACGACCGAATAAAAAACATACTTTTATTGTAAAACACACTAAAATTTTCCTTTTAAAAATATCGGAATACCTGAACCCCTACACACCTAGATCCTTGAATCCTGATCTTCAGACTTCTTGAACTTCCTAGACTCCTGAACCCATTTATGAATATTTTATCATATTGATCACAAATGTGAAAAGAGAGTAAAAGCTGCATCCCAGCTTTGCTGGGGTAATTTTGTGTAGAATTTTCTATCTTGATTGCAGTCAACAGATTTAGATGAATAAAATCAACTAATTAAATTGTTTTCGATGGGATTCTTACTATTTTCAAAGCCTTCAATGCGTTTCCAATGAATTATATTATTTCTAGAATGTCCAGGAAAATGAGTGAAAAAATTGTTTTCTAAAAACTTCAATCAACAGATTTAGATGAAAAAACTAATTAAATTGTCTTCTGTGCGGCATTCTCACTATTTTTAAGGTCTTAAGGTGAGCGCAAACTTAGACGATTGGAAGAAGCGCGGCGCGACGCGATTTAAAAAGAGTCAGTTTTTTTACATACAAAAAAATTGTTGTTGTTGTTTTGTATAATAAAAAACTGACTCTTTCAATAGCATCGCTTGCTATCGCTTGCTGTCGCCTATGTGTGCGATATGCTATACGATACGGTTTGCCATCAAACTAGTTCTTATATAAAAAGCATATACAAATTAATTCGTCTATGGAGTTTTCAGCCATACTGATGATGGGACGTAGGCCCCGAAACGAGTTTTAAGTGCTGAGATTACTTCATGGATTATTTTTTTTTAGAAAAAAACATAGTTTTTTCTAAAGAAAACAAAATTTTGAAGGCTGGGCGAAGAAAGATACGCTTTGCCTTGGCCGACATACTAAATTTATTTGAGAATAGCTTTGCTTTGAATTAGACCGATTAGCCTGTTTTAAAATATTTACACATACAAATTAAAATGAAAAAAAATATTCTTACCAGCATATTCTTTAATTGGCGTTAACAGATCCTCTGGAACAACTGGATCATCTTTAGCATTTATGAACACCATTGGCTTACTGATATTGGCAATATAATGAATGGACGAACTCCATCGATACATTTCTACAACAGATGGAAAATTATGGATGCGTCTGGTGTAGGCCTCGTCCAGTTCAGGTAATGTAGCGGCCGCCACAATGTCACGTTCGTTAAGCTGACACCTCTGCTTGACCTCTTCCGACAACAAAATATGTCTATGTTTCATGATAATATTTTTGACATTTTCCGTCATCACATACAAATAGAAACGGCGGAAATTTTGCCAATTCAATAGCCATTTTGTACCCTCAACAGCATTGTATCCTTGACATATTGACACACCGCCAATAACATTTTTTGGCTTATCCTCTCGTTCGCCCATATATTTTGTTATTAAATTTCCACCCAAACTAAAGCCCACCGAAACAATAAGTGTCGATGGATATTTCTTCTCCAGACTGGCCACCATCTCCGCATAGTCGTCAGTGTGTCCTTTAAATTGATTTATATTTCTAAATTATTTGTTCTATTTTGAAAATGTAAATTGTTTTTTTTTACCATAAGTAAATATACGACTTGATGTTATTTCAACACTTTGAAGGGCGCCAATGTGATTTAGTACAGCACATCGATAGCCATGACATTGAGAGTAATGAACAAACGTTCGAATGTAAACACTTTCCGATGTATTACCAATGCCTGGACAAATGGCTACGGTGATATCATCTACAAAATATAACATACAGTTTATAATAGGAGGAAATGGCTCTATTTTTAGTTTGTTGTTTAAACAAAATAATATTATTAAATTAAACAAAATTCATAATAAATTGCTTTTGGTGATATAGAATTACAATACCACCGCCCGCCATACTAAAACTCATAATATAGGTAGGTACTTTGTGTATTAACATTTTTGTTGTTTTTGTTTAGATTAAAATCAATATTTCCATTATTTTCTAATATAATTTGTGGTATATATAGTTTCATCAGAGTATAGAAGATATATACCGCAGACACGAAGCGTTAAAATAGTCGGATACTCACTTATATATAGTGATAATTTTTTCTCACCTTTTCAATTAATTTCATTCGCTAAGCCATTATTTGGACCAATTTTTAGGTTGACATATTTTTTGAACTCATCTATAAAGCTTCTCAGCCATACTGATGATGGAACGTATAGGTCCCGAAACAAGTTACAATTATTCTGAGTTTGATGCAATGTACTATAATATATTCATTTGAGAATAACTTGCACTGCATCAGACCGAATATTTCTTTTATTTTTTAAAACTAATTAGATATGTCTTCACATGTGGTTAAAATAATCGAAAATTTATTTTTAATAAATATACTAAAAAGCCAAACAAAATATTATGATTTTTTTGTGCCTTTGTGCATGCCATGTATTCTTTATTCGTCCCTAAAATATATCTGTAATGTATTTTCCATAATTTATATAATATAGATAGTTCAAAGAAAATTTATTCTATGGAGTGAAACTATATTCGAAAACTCAATTACACTCTTGAATGAAATAGTGTCGCAATCGCATAGCATATACTATATTAGGATGGAGCGAAATAAAAAAAAAATAAAACGATTTTGCGTTTCTCGTTTATTTATTTTAGTATTGTTTGAAAAAATTAATAAGATTTTAGAATTTGATCATATCGTTAAGTCTGGATGATAAACTGATATAAGTCGGAAATTATAATTTTTTCTTAATAATTTTTATACAAAAATTTAATAAAACCAATAAAAAACATTTATTTTAAAACAAATTATTACAATTACTTATAGTATAGTAAAAAGAGCTTTATGTTTGATATTGAAAATATAATAATAAATTCTTTGATTGTCTTTTGAATTCAAGCTTTAATTTATAATGTTCATAAGCATGCTTGCACTTTCATTTAATGTTGATTAATTTTTAAGTAGTCTTTTTATTTGTATTTTATAATTTAATTAGATTTTAATAATTGTAACACCTATAGCTTATTTAATTTGTATATATAGTTCAATATTGTTGAGGAAAATTAATAAAACACCGCGAAAGATGCCTCTTGGCCGCTCTTTCCTTAAACGTGTGCTTTTTGTCACTTTTGTTTTGTGGGTCTGAGCTTTATCTGTGTTTATTTTCAAAAATAGAAGTTGATGGTCATCATCAGACTGATTTTATTGATGCTGCGTTTAATTAGGTTGGAAAAAATGTTCTCTCTCCAGTCTTATAACGTATTTTACATTTTATACCAAAAAGTACATAATATTTAAAGACTTACATAATTAACTTTAAATAGAAATTGAGTTTGAATATGTGGATCAAAATGAAGGTGTTATACAACACTATATACATTTGATATCGAAGTCAATGAAAACTATATAGTATCAGATTGACAAAAGGGTAAAATTGGTCTATATGCTCCCTCGCTTTGGAGTAAAGGACACGATGATGATGATAAAATTAATCATATATAAACATTTATTTAAAATTTAAAAAGTTTTTAGGATAAAAGAGAAAAATGCTCCAACCTAATATATAAAGTAAGTAGTAAACACAATTTGTTTTGTTCTTGTCACGATTTAGGAGAATTTTATTGTGTTGTTAATAATTAAGTATTATAATGTATATAATATTTTAGTTTTTTTATATTAACCTTTGACATACAAACTGTACATAGTAGATAGCTTATCGGATATTTATGTAGGCATGTTAAATTTGTGATACAAATTTTATAAATTCGAGGGATAAGAATTGTATGTCCATCTGCGAACTTGTTGTGCTTTTTGCTTTTTTAAATAAGCTTCAAATGATTTAAATTTGTTTTATGCGTATTAACAGCGTTTGATACTGACCTACAGCGATTAACAGTGAATAGCGGAACTACTAGTACAAATAATCTAAAAAAAGAAAAAAATCCTACCTCATAAAAAATTGTTATTATTAAATTTCAAAATAAAATTTAAAAAAAAACTCTATTCCACGAGGTTTGTATGAATTGGATATATTATTATTTCTCTGTGTGTTTCTGAAAAACTTCTACTTCATCAGCCCGGAAACAAACTTGTCAGTTTTTCATATTTTAGATATTGTATTTAATATTTTTAAATCATTTCTAGAATGTTCTAGCGTGATTTCCTTCTCGTATTGAGTATTGCAATAAGACAAAAAATATATGTTTAATATTAACTTACCCTCATATTCGTTTAATGGTTGATACAAGTCATACGTTAATGTCGATCCGTCCGATAGTTGAAGACAGACACGTTCACCTAATGGCCAAGGGCATTTGACTCGTCCAACAATACTGTGTAATACTGTTTGCACATGACCACTGAAGCCCCATAGACGTGTTGGCACGTATCTAAAAGAAAAGGATATCGAACTTAGTAACATTTATTTGGTTAAATATGGAATAAATGACAAAAAATTCTAATTTTTTAATTTATTTTATCTGAAAGAATTTAATCTAGCGACATTTTATATCAAGACAATTTTTCTCTACGACATTTTATTTCAGTCATTTTATCTCCACATTTTATTACAGGACAATTTATCTCAACAATATTTTATCTCAACGAATTGTATCACAACTACATTTAATCTTAACGACATGTTATGTCAATCACATTTTATCTTAGCAACATTTTATCTCAACGTCATGTTATCTCAGAACAATTTATCTCAACGATAGTTCATCTCGGTCATTTTATCTTAACGACATTTTATTTCAATCACATTTTATCTGAATATTTTATCTCAACGACATTTTATCTCAACGAATTGTATCAAAACGATATTTAATCTTAACGATATTTTATTTCAATCACATTTTATCTCAACGTCATTTTATCTCAGGACAATTTATCGCAAAAACATTTTATCTCAACGATATTTTATCTCAACCACATTTTATCTTAAAGACATTGTATCTCAGCGATATTTTATCTCAACCACATTGTATCCTAAAAATTACGAATTTAAATTTGTAATTTTTCTAATGTCAAATTTTCAAAGTGAAACAGTGTTGTGCGAAAAACAAATATTCAATTTTAAAATCTAATTTTGTTAAAAATATAACCAAATTTATTTAGTACTTTTCCGTCTATTGTTAATGAAATATTTATGAAATGCTAAAAAGTTTTCTTTATATTCAAATTTATATATTGTATATTGAATGTAAAATTATAAAACAATAGTTCTGCTTAATGTTGCTGGTGCATAAATTACAAATTATATTTTCTTGGAAAAATTACGAAACAATTATTAATAATTCATATATTATTTGATGTCGAATAAGTATTATTATTTATTATAGATTATTTGCATTTATACGTCGGTTGAGTTAGCATCTGTTTTAATAGCTTTAATTTTATTTAGCTAAATGTATTCTAATTTATATAAGAAATGTATTGTCTTATTAAAAATTAATACACATTTATATGATTAGTTGTCATGTGAAATTTCGTAATTAAATTGTAATTTTTATATTTGATTTCATAGACATAATTATGTATATAAACTACACCTACTATAAACGAACGAAAAGTGTCGAACACACAACCCTTTGAACACAGATCAATGATTCTAAACACTGCTTCAAAACTGACTAATTACATATTTTAACTTAGGAACCTATATTTATATAAAAAATTACTAAATATAATTGATCGCATAAAGAAAACGATTTAATTAAGTGTTTTGTATCACCTATATTTTTTAGACCTTCTATATACAGCGGCGAATTTCCCTATATAGGCCCCTTAGGCAAATGCCTAGGGCCCCGGACTCAAATGGCACCCCCAATTTATCAAATTATATGAAATGAAAAATTAATACATTTTTTAGTTATTTGAAATATATCTACACAAATTCAAGACGCAAGGAGACCTTCAAAATTTCGAGTTTAACGATATTTTATGCCAAAAATTTCTATTAGTAACAGATTTTTTGAGTTATTAACCCTTTGGCGGACACATGATATTTTAAAAAGTGTTCGCAAAATGGCACACAAAATTACATGTTTTAAAACAAA
>JANSTW010066985.1:0-10673 GCA_027564275.1 Diadocidia ferruginosa | reverse complement strand
GGCTGCAATCATCGCTTAACTGATATTCATATTTCTGAGTATGAATGTTTCATTTTCGTCTTCAGTACCATACGCAAAGGTAGATATCAATATCAACATATAGCTTAACAGCACATATGTTCGAATTGGTTGGTTTTTGTACATAAAAAACTTGTGCGCTTTTGTATCGCACGCGAAGTTTAACAATAATGATTGTTTATATAAATGCCTCTAACATGTTTAAACTCTCTTTCAGATTACACACACTAAATTACAGTGGAATGCAAAGTCGAAAATCGGTTCACTAGAAAATGCCAACCATAAGCCCGGTGGTGGTGATAAGAAAATAGAATCGATTAAAACAGAATTTAAAGATAATGCAAAAGCAAAAGTTGGCTCCAAGGATAATGTGAAATATGTACCTGGCGGCGGCGATGTGAAGGTAATTTTAAATGACATTTAATATATTTTTTTATTCAACAATATTCTCTTTCATAATAATATGTTAAATTGTGCGAGCATGTCTCATATAAATTGATCGACTAACATTTTAATATAACATATAGTTAATATTTTTCTTTATTCAATGTCTTTATAATATAAAGGAAATGCGTGCATTGCGATAATTGAAATTGCATGAAAATTTCGTTCTTTATTTTGATAATAATAATCCTTTAAATACATTAATAAATGTTGCATTTATCTTTAGAATAGAATTATAATACAAAATAAATATTATCTTTACATTTTATTTGCGCTCCATACATATACGCATTAATTAATTAAATTAAAATTTATCTTTATTGTTTAAAACAATTGTATAGAAAATACTAATTGTGGTATTTCATATTATTTAATGTGTAATTCATAGAATTCATAGAATAGTGAGTATAATCTATTTTTGAATACTGTTAAAATTTGAAATTTAAATATTCCCAGAGACTATTATAATGCTCTACGTACACTAGAGCGTGGTGTGGCGACGCGGCAGTTTTTTTTAACGTGTAGAACAACAACAATTTTTAAAATATTTCGTTTTTTCGATCGTGAATGTTAAAAAATTTAACAAACAGACTAATCGGTCAACAAAAAGTGAATACTTTTGTAATATTATTAACTCTATAGTTTTCGCCTAAGTCTTCAAAAAATTATGTTTACTCATATACCGACAAAATTTGCACTATTTCTAGGCCAATCTATTGTCAGTAAATGATAACACCCTCCAAAAACAATTTTTGTATGTTTTATATGTTATAAAAAAAACTGTCGCGCCGTAACGTCACGCTCTATCTTAAATGATGGTTCAATAAGTCATAGATCTCGCATTAGATAAATTTTCTAATGTTTAAATTTGTATATTTTGTGCGTACATCTCTTTGTAAGATTTTCACAAACTGCAGGCATATTATCTCGAGTAAAATATTTGTCGTTAAAAAATTTCAAACTCCAAGTTCAATTGTTATTTTTGTTAAACAAAAAAAATTTAAATATGCTGCTTAAAATTTTTCTCATATATGCTTCCTATATAATTACAATATAAAAGCCGTCACTTGAGGATGATATTCCACAGGCAAAAGTAAGTATACTTAATTATCAGCGTAAATCTGTACAGAACAACTTTTTATAGAAATTAAAAGAATATAGTGTCACTTTTTTACAAATGAACCATTTTCTACATGTAGAAACGCCTACATTTATACGCAATTTTTTTGTTTGAAACTAAAATTTTTAATAATATTGTTTTTTGCACTTTAATGTACATGAGTGACTTTATCTGAATTAATCAACCTGTATATTAATTTAAAAATATATATGACCTAAGAATTAAGATACATGTTTTTTTTATAAATTATTAGATGTTTGTATAAATTTTACGTCGTATTCTTCTATAATATAGAAAATCTGGCTATAAGTATATAGAAATTCGAAAAATTGCTTTATAAATAAATCAAAAACGAACAAAACGTCTCAATTGGTTTGAACTTCGACCGCACAGATTGACCATTAGGTGTAAAGTGTTGTTTGACAAAATACAAAAATAATATTTTTTTTTATACTTTGCGCTTATTTTAATTGAGATTTAATTTTAGAAGTATATAACTTTTTTTGTAGTAAAATACTTTAAAGGCTAAAAAACAGATACACAGAGAGAGAAATAAAGTGATTGAACCAAACAAAAACGCATTTAAATCAACAATTAGAGGCTCTAATTTTCAGCTCTAACTTCAAAATCTGTTAAAACTACCAGCTAATAAAATCAATGAAGTAAGGATCAATATTATTACTTGAAATTTTTTGATGTATACGTCTGTGGCTTATATAGATAAATCATATCTATAGGCCAAATACACCTCAATGTTTTTTAACAATTCATCCGAATTATTTTTATTGAACATATATATGTTGTTGCATATGAAATCCCAAAAATTGGTTTATGTCAGTCCTTATTTATTTCAGTATCTATTTATAAATATAAAAAAATAATCATCTCCACCAGGCTTTCGTAAAATATCAAATGTTGATCGAATCAAATCAGAAATCAAATCAAAAATTGATTCGATCAAAAATTATTTTTTGATTGAATCAAAATTTGATCGAATCAAAATTTGATTGAATTAAAATCTAATTGAATAAAAAAAAATTGATTTTGATCGAATCAAAATTGGATCGAATAAAAAAAAATATTTTGACCGAATCAAATTTCTGATCGAATTTAAAAACGATGATTTTGATCAAAGTTTGATGGAATAACAAAAAATATTTTGTTCGACTCAAAATGCTGATTTGATTGATAAATTTTTTTATTTGAGGTATCCGAAATCCGAAATCCTAAAAAAGAAATCAGATATCAGATAACAGAAAGTCTGATCGAATCAAAATCTGATTGATTAAAAAAATGATTTTGATCGAATCAAAAACAAAATTTTGAACGAATCAAAATTGATCGAATCAAAATGCTGATTTGATCGAATCAAAACTCTTGAACGATAATATTTTTTTATGTGAATTTGGAGCCTTCAGAAATCAAATCAGAAATTAGGAAACAGAAATCAGTAATCAGAAATAATACATGACAAATGTCACATGAAAAATTTCAAATGGCAAATGACACATGACAAATGTCTCATGCTAATGTCACATAGCAAATGTCACATGACAAATGTCATTTCTGGTATTACACTCACATACTATATTTTAAAATAAAACCAATCTCCAAAATATTTTTTGTAAAATGACATTTGTCATGTGTTATTTCTGATTACTGATTTCTGTTTCCTAATTTCTGATTTGATTTCTGATTTTGTTTTTGATTCGATCAAAATCATTTTTATTAATCAATCAGATTTTGATTCGATCAGTTTTTCTGTTATCAGATGTCAGATTTCTGTTTTCGGATTTCGGATTTCTGATACCTCAAATAAAAAAAATTATCGATCAAATCAGCATTTTGAGTCGATCAAAATATTTTGTTTTATTCCATCAAACTTTGATTCGTTTTTTAATCATCGTTTTTAAATTCGATCAGAAATTTGATTCGATCAAAATATTTTTTTTGATTCGATCAAATTTTGATTCGTTCAAAATCAATTTTGTTTTTGATTCGATCAAAATCATTTTTTTTATTCAATCAGATTTTGATTGATGAACTTTTGATTCGATCAAAATATTTTTTTTGATTCGTTCAGAAATTTGATTCAATCAAAATTAATAACTTTTTTTATTTGATCAGAATTTTGAATTTTTTCAGATTTTAATTTGATCAAAATTTGATTCAATCAAAATAATTTTTTTTATTCGATCAAAATTTATTTGATTTGATCGATGATCGAATATCTGATTTTTTGCAAGCCCGATGATAGATTTTTATCCCAAAATTTATAAGACAAAGAATTGTTTTTAATTTAGTTTTTAGTAAATATTTAAAAAGATAATTTTTCTATTAAAATCCCCAATTTGAAGCTTATATGTTTTATTATTGACAACTATAGATATGTGAAAGAAGTTGAAGTACCTATTTTAACAATAAAAAAACCTATACTTAAACTATAAGAAAGAACACAAAAGTTATTGTTTTTTTAATTTATAAAATGGAATTTGTTGTTTTTATTGATTATTTTATTATTGTATATAGTTATATAGTTTTGTAAATATTTTATTTAAATTATTTTATAGAAAAAGTTTAATATACCGCGCAAATTTCTTGCCACCCGCACACACAGACGCCGCATGAAATGGAAAAATGCGTGATAAAATTAACAAGAACAATTTTTAAGCTTTTTATTATATACTGTAACCGTGTTTCTTCTGTTTTCCAAGTTTAAATATTTTTTTTAAAGCCAAGTAAAAAATTGTTTCTTTTTAAATGAGTCTAAATTGTTTGTTTTTACTACTTAATATAATATGTTTAGTTTTGATTATGTTTTGTTTAATGTGTGGCTTATCATATATAATATAAAACATTTGTTTAAATTTTGTATTGAACTATATTGTTTTCTTAGGGTTGACATGTGGTGTAACGCCCGAAAGCTCTCAAAAGCCTTTTCTTAATTCTAAAACCGACATATAGAGCACCCAAAATAAACTTTAATTACAAACTTATCGCTTTATTTATAATTTTTCGTTAATAAATCTTGTCAAAGACACAAAAAATGTGTGATTTTAGTGGTTTTTAGATATTGAAAGCTTTTGGGTGTTATGTCATGTAAGGATTACAGGAAATACTGCCAGTTCTCTTTGTTCGAAAACCCAACAGATAAACTGAACTTTCCGCAAATTCTTTAGCATATTATGAACAATAAAAGTCAATTATGTATTGGAAATCCAAGTTGTCGGCCTAACTCAAGATGGCGTAAAAAAATCCTTCTTCTTTTGTCACGAATATTTCATTTGGAAGAGTAGCTTAAAAGTATATTTGTTTTTTTGTGTTAGCCATAAGAGACAAGTTTAAACAATGGTTTTTAGATTTTGAGAGCTTTTGGGTGTTATGTCATCATATCAAGATTAAAGGAAATATTGCAAGTGCTCTTTGTTCGAAAACCCAACAGATATATACTGATCTTTCCCCAATTCATGCTAATATAAACAAAACAAAAATATAGTACAGAAAATCCGCAAGATGTCGACCTAACTCAATATAGCATAAAAAACAATAACCTTTAGCTGCGCCTTTTTTTACGATAAAATGGCGGATTATCTAAACATATACGAAAAACACGTTTTTTTAAACATTCTTCAGGGTATATGAGAAAATTAGATAAAAAATAATTAAATTTACAGCAAGAAATTTTGTAATTTATTTCAACAATATTTTCAAGATGGTGGATTATCTAAACATGAACGACAAGATCATAATGTCCAGGAAACCGATTTTTTTAAACATTCTTTAGGAAATATGAGAAAATTAGATAAAAAATATTTAAATTTATAGCAGGAATCTTTGTAATTTGTTTCAACAATATTTTTAAGATGGCGGATTATCTAAACATGTACGAAAAAAACGATTTTTTAAAATCTTTCTTTAGGAAATATGAGAAAATTAGATAAAAAATAATTAAATTTACAGCAGGAAATTTTGTAATTTGTTTTAACAATATTTTCAAGATGGTGGATTATCGAAACATGAACGAAAAAATCGAATTTTTTTTAAACATTCGTCAGAAAATATGAGAAAATTTGATAAAAAATAATTAAATTTACAGCAGGAAATTTTGTAATTCGTTTCAACAATATTTTCAAGATGGCGGATTATCTAAACATGAACGAAACCGATGTTTATTAAACTTTCTTCAAGAAATATAAAAATTGACGGCTAAGGTGTAGAATTTTCCCTCCTCTTGGATCCTCCTCAAACTTTCTAGGGAGGTAGCGGGGGTCTTTCCTGAACAACGTTTTTTCTTGGAGTTTGCGCTGCTCGGACCCCTTTCGGATGGGGAGAGGTTTTAAGTTGGTATGCAAAAGTTTAAAAATGCAATATTTTAATGCCACAAATATACAGAATGAAAGTATGGCTAAACTAACAATGATTGTAGTATAAACTTAAGTGGGGGTACATCCCCTTTTAAAATGGGAGAGGCTTAACGTTAGTATGAAAAATATCAAAATATAAACATTTATATCGGTTGTATGATATCAAATGAAAGGTCTTGATAAGAGCTACAACTTTAGTTCTAAGGGTTTCGGGATGCAGGGGAAACATTATAACAAAGCGGGGGTTGGAGTAGCGGCAGCCCCCTGCTAAGAAGAGAAATGTATAAAAACCGTGTTTATAGTTTTTTTTTCTTGCCCCAGACCATTATAATGTCTAAACTTGTTTTTTTTAATTGGTAAAAAAACTAAATAAAATTAATTTCATATACAAAATACAAACTTTAAACCCTTCCCCCTCTGAAAAGAGGCCGAGCGCCGCAAACTTCTCGAACAAACGTTGTTCAAAGAAGACTCTTCTACGATCCTACAAAGTTTGGGGAGCATTCAAGAGGGGGAGGAATTCTACATAATATTTGCCAAATTGACAACATTTCTCAAAACCGATCTTCAATATACTTATGTTTAGTTCTAAGAGCCACCACTTTAATATGTCGGCACACTGATAATATTGTATTATTTCCCGTAAATTATACATTGTGGCTCAATTTTTGGCATAGTTTGTTGAGTATATTATTTTTTAGACACTATAGGCATTGAAGTATTATTAATTATTATTATAACTAAGGAAAAATATATAATTTTGTGTAATACTTAGTTTTTACAAGCAACCCCTTCCATATATATAATATTACACTATCTAAGACCACACAAAACAAAACATAACAAAATTATTGAAGAAAAAATAAATTAATAATTTACATAATTAGCTTTTTTGTGTCAAATTTTCGGTATATATATAAAAAAAAGTTTTTAATTATTTATTTTTAAATTAATTATATAAATATATAAGCTCTATATATAAGTTAAAAGCAATTGTGCGTATATACGCGGAAAAAAGTTAATTATATTAAATTATTTTAATTAATAAATTTTATGGAATTATAAAAAAAAAATATTTTTAAACTATTTTTTTTAAGTACGGATAGAAAAAAATCAATTTTAACTATAGTTTTTAATCAAAAGTTCAAAAGATTTCTTTAGAACTTCCGATTTTAAACTAAGGGATAAATATTTTTTTACAATTTTGGGCGCACTTACATTTTATTTTGGGTATAGTTAAAATATTTTTCCCTTAATTGTTGCAACTTATCTATATATATAAAAATTATTTCTGCCCTCTAATTTATGAAAGAAATAATTAAATAAATTAAATTGTATATATCCACACCTTACACAGAAACTTATAATTAAAAAAAATCCTTTTTTCTTAAATTAAATTTTCTAAATACAAATATAATGAAATTAAAAAAACTATTAAACCAAAAATTTTTGTTTTTTATAAAATTAAAATTAAAAAGAAAAATCAAAAATTATGTATATATGAAATATGCACAAAACCAATTTTGTCTCCCAATTTTTGTTTTTTTTTTTAAATTTAAATGTTAATATAATTAACATAATATAATATAGAGTTTATGTTAAAAAAGTGTGTGTGTAATAATTGTATTAGCTGTGCCACCATTTTACTTACCATATACCACATTTTATTTATTTATAATTACCAAAATACCAAACATTTAAAAAAAAAAATTTAGATTTTTTAAAGAATCGCACATTTATGTTGTATATATTTATTATATAAGTAAAATGTTAATTTAAAAATAAATTATATTTATATAGAAATAGGGCAGAGCGAAAAAACATTTAAATGAAAAAGTAAAATAATTTCCTGTTTTTAATAATATTTATATCTCGTGCCATCCTAATATTACATCCATCCTAATCAAAATCTAATCTATACAAAGTCTTTGCAAATCGCAAAATCTGTTGACAAATTGTCGGCCATCTTCTTAAACAGAATTCGGCCTCTATAATGAACGAAAAATATTGTCGGCCATCTTCTAAAACAGAATTGAGCATGTTCAATTTTAGTTCAATGTAGCATGGCGCTAGTGTCTAATATGAAAAATTTATGTAAATTAATGTTGTTTTTTCACATTAAGACGGCCATTGTTGCTATTATTCATATATATTTTGGAGGGCATGTTAACCCTATTCTGCCTCTACAATGAGAAATCAAGGTCATTCAAATTTGAAAAATCAAATCGTATAGCAAATTTTTAAGCTACTACTGGTTATTATTACACTTTGATCCTAATGAACTATAATTTTTTTTTTCGAAGAAAGAAAGAATTTTAATTAATAAAAGAAAAGATTTCAAATTGTAGAAGCTTGAGTAAAAGTTTTGGATTAAAAAAAATCCATTAAAATTTGACTAAGATTTCAATAGAATGTAAACAAGTTCAGATTTGATTGAAATTTGTCCAAATTTTAAAGTTAACAGAAAAATGAATCACATTTTAATAATAATTTTATCAATAAAAAAATTTACTAAAATTTTTCTTAGATTGACTAAATATAATTAGATTAATTAGCAAAATTTTGATCTAAGTTGATGACAAATGACAAAATGAAATTGTAAATGATTATTATGGATCAAAATTTTAAATTAAACCGATATCAAAATTTTGGCCAAATTTAATCAGAAAACTTATCAAAATTTTAGCAGATTTTACTAAATATTATTAAATTTTATTGCAATGGATTTATATTTGATCAAGATTTGTAAATAAATTCATCAAAATTTGACTAATTGAATTAGATATCACGTTTGTCTTTATGAGAATTATTATTTGACAAATATTTGTTCCCAAATTTAACTAACTTTCATCAAATTTGGTTTAAATGCGGATTTAAATTTGATCAAGATTTGTAAAATAAATAAATACAAATTGGAATTAATTGAACTAGATTTGACATTTGAACAAATGTTATCAAAATTATTATCAGATTTGCAACAAATTTTATCAGATTTAACTAATTTTCATTTAGTTTGGTTAAAATATGGATTTAAATTTGATCAAGATTTGTAAAATAAATAAAAACAGATTTGAATTGACATTTTCGTCTAAATTTTATAAGAATTTTTATCAGATTTAACTAAGTTTGATCACATTTGACAACAAATTTCATTCGGTTTGATAAAAATGGATTTAAATTTGATTAAGTTTTATAAAATATATCACAATTTAACGAAATTGAACTAGATTCGACAATTGAACAAATTTTAACAGAATTATTATCAGATTTGACTACACATTTCATTCGGTTTGATAAAGATGGAATTAAATTTGATTAAGTTTTATAAAATATATCACAATTTAACGAAATTGAACTAGATTTGACAATTGAACAAATTTTAACAGAATTATTATCAGATTTGACTAAGTTTTGTCAGATTTGAGTATAAATTTCATGCGGTTTGGGTTGTTTTTGATAAATATGGACTTAAATTTGATTAAGATTTATAAAATAAATCAAAATTTGACACAATTGAATTAGATTTGTCAAATTTTGTTGAACAAATTTTAACAGAATTATTGTCAGATTTGACTTAGTTTTATCAGATTTGACTACAAATTTCATTAGGTTTGATAAAGATGGAATTAAATTTGATTAAGTTTTATAAAATATATCACAATTTTACCTAATTAAACTAGATTCGACAATTGAACAAATTGTATCAGAATTATTATCAGATTTGACTACAAATTTCATTCGACTTGATAAAAATGGATTTAAATTTGATTAAGATTTATAAAATAAATCACAATTTAATGAAATTGAACTAGATTGGACAATTGAACAAATTTTAACAGAATAATTATCAGATTTGACTAAGTTTTATCAGATTTGAGTATAAATTTCATTCAGTTTGATAAAGATGGAATTAAATTTGATTAAGATTTATAAAATAAATCAAAATTTGACATAATTGAATTAGATTTGTCATTAGAACAAGCTTTATCAGAATAATTATCAGATTTGACAACATTTTAATGGATAAAGATTTGATCTAGATTTGTAAAATAAATAAAGAAAAATTTGACTTAATTGAATTAGACTTGAATTTGTCTAAATTTTATCAGAACTATTATCAAATTTGATTAGAGTTTATCATATTTAACAAAATTTCATCAGATTTGATTAAACTTTGATAAAGATTTGCAAAATAAATATCATTAAAACAGATGGATTTAAATTTGATTAAGATTTACAAAATAAATCGAAATGTGACATAATTGAATTTGATTTGTGATTAAAAAAAAAAAATTTAGTTGTCTGATGAGGAAAACGAATGGTTTTCGAAACGTAATTTAGATTTTAATAATTTCAGAAATATTATTAGATTTGACAAAATGTTACATTTTTTTTTAACAGATTTAACTAAATTTCATCAGATTTGATTAAAATGTATTTAAATTTGATCAAGATTTGTAAAATAAATATCTACATTGAATTAGATTTGAAATCTAACAACATTTTATCAGAATTATGATTAAAATAAAAAAAAAAAATTAAAAGTTTTAAACAAAATTGTATCTAATTTTTTGTATATCGTGACATGAGAACCATACAGTTCTAACTGCAATGTAATTCCTATCGAGTTAGAACTTTATATGTCTCACATCGCGATACATCGATTCTAAATTTAGAAAATTTAGATTAGATTTTTACAATTATTGGTAAAATTTATAAAAAATTTA
>JANSTW010066974.1:0-10673 GCA_027564275.1 Diadocidia ferruginosa | reverse complement strand
GTTAAAACTACTAAGTTTTATGCGTTTTAATTTTTTTTATATGAAAACCGGTTAACCGGTTAAACCGGTTTTGGACTGATTTAAAAACCGAAAACCGGTTTTGAAATCTCAATACGGTTTTGCAATCTCTATATGTACCTATATTTGGTTCGATGTTTACTAAGTGTGACAATTTTTGAATTATATACCTACACTGGCTGAATTACTATACTATACATTTTGATCCTACGCGTTTAAATAATACTACTTAAATAGTAGATAATCAACATTTCAGAATAGATTATAGTGGGTTTGGCTTATGCGATATTATGTGTGATTAGATATTATCATATTTTATTAACAAACCCATTAAACATTTAAAAAAAACTGATATGGTCTGGAAAACTCAGGGACTATTTATGATTTAAGTTCAAGTCTTTTCTAAATTACTAGTTTTAATTGCAACGGACCATATAATTTAGGTGACTATAATTGTCAACAAATTCTATATAAACAAAGACAAGAATAATATTATATAGCAGACCAATCATGCTGAATAAAAAGAAATTTAGGGAAAAATAATTCTTATCGACCGTGTATTTATAAAAACTTGAATACATTTATCGGACTTGCTTGATTCGAGACTATTTTATAATAAAATGTGAAATGATTGGTCTGGTAATTATTCTTGTCTGTGGTCATATATAGGTGGAACATTATAATTTTTTGATGAAAAGGGTTGACTCATGACGTTATGAACCCTCTGAAATTAATATTACAGAAAACATATCACAACAGATATTAAAATTAAATTAAAAAATAAATAAAAGGTCGCGATTTTGGGTGGAAATTCGAGAAATCCGGCTTAGCAATCTTGCAACAAGTCAAAATTTAATTTGATTTATTTTAAATTGATATACACAATAAATTGTATGTTAAGACTCATTATAATTATAATCAGTCCACTTATAATTGTTAAAGAATAAATAAGTTGGATTTTACGCAGTTTTCATTCTTTACTAATAGATATTTCCCAGTTACAAAATCTAAACATAACAGATTAAACCGTAGATATTTATAGTTATTTTAAAACTATCTTAACATTAATTCGAGTACATAAATCTCATTAAAAAAAACATTTTTATAAAAATGCATATAAAAATATATAATTTTTGTTCAATATTACAATTTATAAATTAATATTTGGATGATCAGCAGTCCATAGTAATAAATTTTTACACATTTCCGTGTGTAACAGTTCGATAATGGTAACATTTTCGCCATTCTCTTTTAAATGGTCAATTACCACTTGTCCTCTGGTATGCGTACCAGCCAGTTCGATGGTTGCATGACACCGTCTAGATTTCCTTATCGTTTTATGCGGATTTATAAAAGCAGCCGTTAATAATGCATCACATGGATTCCATGTTTCAAAACCACCCGGCAAGTAGATGGATTTCTCTGCCGAATTTAACAGCTTAACCATATCGCTTTCCATTCGACCCAGTACACTGAAACGCCAGTCCTTAGAGAGAAAACTGTTAAGAAATCTTCTAAATTTTGATTCATTACAATACCATTGAAATTTCTAAATTGTCCGGTGTACAAGCTTCCCATGGCAAGAGTACAAGTGGACACTTTGCTGTATTAAAGACAATAAATGCAGCTTCTGGATCGGTGAAGAAATTAAATTCAGCACATCTTGTTGTGTTGCCAACAGCTAAAAAGACGTTATTATTATCATTTTTCTAAATAAAATTTATTCATACCATTATAATTTCCACCCATTACATGAATTTCCTTCACATTTTCACCAAAATCTGAATAGGTTTTTAAGGCCAATGCAATATTGGTTAACGGTCCCACACATATAATTGTTACTTTTTTTGGATTCTAAAAAAAAAATGCCGGTAAATAATTTATTTAAATAAAAATCATTCGAATTTACCTCTTTCACAATACGATACAAGGCATTTATTCCATTTTCAGAACGAATTAGGTTTCTTTGTGGCATACTAACATTTTCCAAATCACCAAATCCATCGTTGCCATGAAATAGTTTATCTTTTTTATGGGAAATTTGTATAAGGGCTTCATGAGCTCCTTCATATACTGGTATCTATTAGAGAAATAGGTTAATTAATTTAGAAAAATAAATTATTAATCAAAAATTACATCTGTTCTATCAGCAATTTCCAAAACTCTCAATGTATTATTGCCAACATTATGTAATGTTGAATTTCCATGTACCAAAGTTATGGCAATTATTTTAAAATTATTATATTTTTCTCCCTTCAGCAGCATAAACAATGCCCAGGCATCGTCTGTTCCAAGATCTGTATCGAATATTATTAATTCTGATTTATTATTGTTTTCGTTTGTCATATTTTGATATGAATAATTGTGCAATTGTATTATGTATATATAGTTAAGCTGTCTTATCAAACAGACAAGTTTTATTTAACTAAATGTACTATATTAGGTTTAGTTATATTATCTGCAACAAAAGAAAGAATATTTTATTTAAATGATAACTAACTATATAAGTAAATAATATATTACAGGGTGATTCAATGAATAATGTCCATTTTACACTATACGATTTTTAACATATGTCTCCTTTATGTTTGTGTCTAATAAAAAATGAATTTATTGTAACAAAAAAATTAGCAAAAAGTCATTTTAATTTAATAAAATAAATTCTAAAAGCAAAAAATATTAAAAAATAATACATTTTGTTCCTCGTAGACTATTATTTAGACCAGGGATGGAAACTAATTTGAAAATAGTTTGGTTTGGTTTTTGGTTTTTCCGATAAATAATTTTTGGTTATGGTTTTTGGTTTTATAAGCTTTGAAATTTTGCTTATGGTTTTGATTTTGGTTTTATAAGCTTTGAAATTTTGGTTTTGGTTTTATATTTTTGCATTTTTTTATCAAAAATGATCAAAAGACGTTACTAGAGCAATTTTTTATCCTTTTCGCAAAAAAAAAACAGTTTTAACATTAATTTAAGAATGAGATTTAACTTTTTATATTATTTAGATCTTTAAAATTTAAATCAAACACAAATTTTGGTTTTTCGGATTGTAAGCATTTTGGTTTTATACTATTTTTAAAATTTTTGGTTCTGGTTTTATATTTTTTGTCTGGTTTTTCTGGTTTTGGTTTTCTGAAACCGGTTTCTGTCCCTGATTTAGACACAACATACAAGAAGACATAAGTTTAAAAACGTGTCGTATAAATTGAGCTTAACTGATTTATACGTGTTTATATCAATTAAACTAACTATTTGGCTAAAAACTAAAATAAATTGCCGTCCATTCAATTAAAAAATAATTAATAATAATTAAGTTAATTGAATCACTCTTTCTTTATTTTTATATTTAAATGTCGCAATCTAGACTAAAAAAATAGATACCTATGCTCTTAAAAGTTCCTTTATATAATATTATTATATCTAACCGAATGGCTTAATCTTTTGTGTGATAAGAGTTTAATATAAGTATAATATGTTTTATCTTATACCATTAAAAGCTTGAGTTCGTTATCTGTATATATATATATATAAATGAATGTATGTTAATTTGTTTGTGATTGATAGACGCTTAAACTGTCAGTCCAAATTTTTCTAAAAATTTTAGGATCTAATTTTTTTGAATCGTGTGAAGTTTTATTCCGATCGGATCACGCTATATAAAAGATAGAAATTCGGCGAACATCTTTCTTATATTAAACATTTTTGTTGGGACTCTTGTTGTCTGTTTTGATTATTTCATAAAAAAAATCAATTTTGAAGATACAGCTTATCTTAGGGTAGTTTTATTCAATAAAATTTATTTTAAAAACGATTTTTGAAGAAAAAAATTGAACATTTGATCAGTACAATCAAAATAGACCGATATCTCAATTAATGACACCACAAAAATTAAAATTATGAAAATAAAATAAAAAAAGCAAAAAAGGTTTATATTACGGAATGTGAGCTACACGCGATAAATCTGAACAACTTCAAACTTTTTATTTTTATAGGTTTTAAAGCTACTGTTTAAATGTTTACCTATATTATAATAATTAAATCTTATATTAATCTATAAGAACCAAGTGTAAAGGCTTTATGCCACTATCGAAGTCCACACGTCGTACATCGCTTTCTTGTTACAAATTTAAAGAATTAAATCAAATTTATTACGAATAACTAAGCCGGTTGTCTACGCAAAATATATCCTAAAGAAATATCTGTAAATAGTGAAGATCATCGTATCAATATCATTTAATTTAAAGAATTTAATTGTATTTAGAAAATTTACTATACTTACTAGTTACTATATTCAGATTCAGCGGTCTCCGGTAGTGGGATAATTTTTGGACCAATATATTTATCCTTTTTATGATTTACCTATGATTTTTTTAAGTCGCAGTAAGTAAGTCATTTTAATTGGATCCAATATAGTTTGCTTATAATAACAGCTGGTGCTTAAATCCTATAACATCTTTAATCTCCATCCATGTAACTATATAGGTACTTCCTTCTAATATGCAGGATCTTTAATTGGAATAAAAGAATAAATGAAAATAAAATAAAACCTTTATAATATTGTATAATTTTATACTTCCTGCCTCCAATTATCTTTTTTCCTAAAATATTAATATAAATAAAAACCAGAAAACTTACAATAATTCCATTTTTAGAATTAATTTAAAAATAAACACAACATAAAAACAAGAATACTATAGAGAATCTAAAGTACCATAACAAACGCAAATGAGATACTTAAGAATGAGTATGGTTAAGTACGTGGTTTACATTTTCGCGTTCTTTTTTCAATGTACTTATGCGCATTTTGGTTATTTTTAGCAGTAAAGTAGAATTTTGGTCTGTTTATTTATATTAGCAACGCGACTAGGCAAGATGTACCTATGCCTACAACATCGCCTTTGCATAACAAATAAAATTAGATTTTTTTCATTTCGTAAATAAATGGCGTCAAGGTTATGCGTGTAAAGTTTTCAACTATTTAATATAATTGTATGTTAACTATTCTATTTAATATTGTTGCGGGCATAACTCTTATTTTATTTACTCTTCATTACATTTATTATATTTTAAGTGCTTTGACATTCAATTCAATGCAGTCCGAAGACGCAAAATACATAAAAAAGTAAGTTTACACTGGCTGCGATTCCACTCCCTTTGTTCGGTAGTAAAATTTACATTTTTCCCCCCTTTAGACGTTTAAAAGGTGGTTCAATTGAACCGCATCCAACCGAAAAGGCCATTATCCTTAACTATAAACTTGAGGCTACTGTATTTGGTGATCCTGCAGGGGATCCTATGCTAGAAGATTCTAAGGTAATTTTTCTATAGTTGAAGTTTTGTATTATTATGTTGCGTGTGCTGTAGTAGTGTTCGTCTATGTGTGTTATTGATTTTTCAACATTGTAAGATAAACGACGAAAAACATAATTGTAAATCTAAAATATTCTCGGAAACAATTAAATCACTAATTATGTGTCATATAATTTTAGAATTGTCAAAGAATTATTAGATTAAAATCATTGAATTCAAAAACTGATCCGCACACCCTTGCCAAAGAAGTTGTCGATAAGTGTGACATAATCCACAAGTCTCAGCTGTCTGAAGTCGAACAAATCATATACTATTTGAAAAAGCGAATTGACTCAGCAGACACAATGAATAGATCAATGTCACGTAGTTCTGGCCGTATTAGTCCGGCTGTATTTGCAGCAGCATCAACAAATGGTGAGTTGGATAAAGCAGGTACAAAAGAGAAGGCATCAATTCGAAATTTGGACGAATATGTTGAACTACTGTATGAAGATTTGCCTGAGAAAATTCGTGGCTCTGCTTTAATCTTAAGATTGGCCAGATCACCGGATAACTTGGAAGAATTGGAAAAGAATGGTAAATCTAATTTATATTTTATTTTAGAGAATATTGTTAAAGTTTCTTTTTTACAGAGGCCGTATTGAGTGCATTGAGTCGGGTGCTGCGAGAAGATTGGAAGAAAAGTCTAGAGCTATCCACAAACATCATTTACATATTTTTCTGTTTCTCAACCTACACAAGATTTCATCAAGTCATTGTACACTATAAAGTAAATGTTTTTTTTTTATAATTTTAAATAATTTACTTACATTTGTGTTTATGCTACAGATAGGATCCCTTTGCATGGACATTATAGACTATGAGCTAAAGCGTTATGAAATTATGAAGAATGATTTAGATGCACGAAAAAATGCAGACGCCAGCATAAATGGTGCAGCGACAGCTGCTGCTTCTGCATCGACTAATAAAACGAAAGATACGAGTAAAAGTTCTGATTTTTTGGATTTAATGAATGAGGAAAAACCAAGAGAGGTAATATCGGCTAGAGTAAATTTACATTTGCTACCAGTTTTTTCACAATATTACCATATTTTAGATGGAACCACCAAGACGTCGAATTCCCGAATTAAAACAACGACCAAAATCCGGTAATTGGTCTAGTCAAAGTTCAAGTATGAATTCGTCGATGCGAAGTCTAAACAATAGTTACCACGAAAATCTATCGACTATTTTAGACCAGACCACCGCAACGGCCATGTCTACATCCGATATCTCAAGCGGAAGTGGCCTAAATACGCCGCAGAAAAAGTCTAAAGAAGATTACGATAAACTAAATAAACAATTTAAAATATTTGCAATGAAACAAGAACAATTGTTGAGGGTTGCCTTCTATCTGTTGCTTAACATTGCTGAAAATGTTAAATTCGAAGAGAAAATGAGAAAGAAAAACATTGTAAAAATGTTGATAAAAACATTGGACCGGCAAAATGTTGAGGTGCTAGTTTTGGTGGTGACTTTTTTGAAAAAACTTTCAATTGTCAAAGATAACAAGGACGAAATGTATGAGCTTAATGTTGTTGAGAAATTGCCACGATTACTGCAGACAACCTATCCGGATTTGATTCAAGTTACTTTAAAATTTATATTTAATCTGTCATTCGACGGCCCGTTGCGAGCTAAAATGATTAGGGTTGGTTTATTATCGAAATTAGTAACATTCTTAAGCGATGACAAGCATCATGACGTTGTAATTCGCATTTTATATCACATGACGTTGGACGATAAGGTCAAGTCAATGTTTACTTATACCGAATGCATACCATTGGCTACCGATATGCTTATATTGAATTTAAAACAGAAGGCAGACATCGATCTGATTGCCTTGTGCATAAATCTAGCATTGAATAAGAGAAACGCTCAGCTAATGACGGAAAATAATCGCTTGCCCACACTGATGGCCCGTGCATTTAAATATCAAGATTCGCTGTTGATGAAAATGATCAGAAACATTTCGCATCATGAGAATTTGCGAATTCATTTTGTGGTAGGTAGAAAATTATTGTTAATTAATTTATAGCGTCAATTCCCTGATATTCCCAATCACCTGAAAATTATTTAAAAAAAAACCATTCCTGGCAACGACGATTTCTCGAAACGACAATTCTTCGCGAACCGTATTTCCGAAAATGGAAATAATTATATTCTCCAAAACGATATTTTTTCGAAATAAAAAAAAATAACTCGAACCGACAACTTCTTGATAACAAATTCTTTGAAACGACAACTCCTCGATATTATGATTCTGTGAAATTGAACCGAAAATTGCATACAATATGCAACAATTCCTAATATGAGAGTTGCCTGAAATATGCTAAAAATTCTTCGAAAAAACCCAAAAACTAAAATTTCTAAAACTGTGGATTTTCCAAGACAACTGTTCCATTAAGGAACTATTCCTCAACTGTCACTTCGAGAAGTTGCCGATCGATGCCGTGAAATAAAAATTCTTCGAAAAAAATATTCCTTTCCTCTAAAGCGACAATATCTTGCATTGAAAAAATACTTCGAACTGAACATTTCCCAACAACACAAATTCCACGAAGCGACGACAATTCCTCGATATGTCGATTCTCGGAAATGACTATTCACCGGAACGAAAAGTTCATGTGAAGCAACCATTCCCTGAAATGACAATTTCCCGAAATAACAATACGTCACAAATTCTTCGAGAAAACCCCAAAACGACGACTGTCAGTTCGAGGAGTTGACGATCGATGCCGCGAAATAAAAATTCTTCGAAAAAAATATTCCTTAAAACCGAAAATTTTTTTTTTTCGAAAACCTCCGTAAAACATCAATTCACTGAAATGAAAATAATCTCTAGAACCGTAGATTTACCGAAAACACAAATTCCACGAAGCGACAATTCCTTGATATAACGATTCTCTGAAATAACAATTCAGCGAAACGAAAATTTCATGCGTAGCAACAATTTCATCAGATGACAACACTGATTGTAGACAATACGTCATAAATTCTTTGAAAAAATAACGTTTTCTTAAACGACAATTCCTAAAACTGAAAATTTTCCGTAAATTCCAATTTTTCGAAAAAACCATTCCCAAAATAACAATTCCTCGCTCGAACCGAACATTCCCGTAGACAATTAGAACAAATTCTTCGAAACGATATTTTGAAACACCCTCCTCTTAACGGCCATTTTTCGAAATGAAAAAAATCGAACCGAACATTTCCGAAAAATTACATGCGAAGCTACAATATTTGTGACTATATACGTCACAAATTCTTCGAAAACCCTAAGGTTAGAGAATTTAAGCAACAATTCCTCCACTGACACTTCGAGGAATTGACGATGCCGTAAAAACGAAAAATCTTCGAAAAAAACTTTTGCCCGAACAACAATACGTCGAAATGATAAAGTCTCTAATGAACCGACGATTTCCCCAACAAATTCCAACGAAGCGACTATTCCTCGATATGACGATTTCCTGAAATCAGGGCAGCTCTAGTTTAAACTTTTTTTTAATTTTCAGGATTTCGTTGGCGATTTAGCCAAAGTATTGACCGAATGTGATGATGAGAAATTTGTCGTCGAATGTTTGGGCATACTGGCCAATTTGTCGTTGCCCGATTTGGATTATTCGCAAATATTAAACAATTTCAGTTTAATACCATGGATTCGGAATGTATTGGTGCCAGGTATATTCTTCGCCGGGTTCATTAAAAAAACAATTTCATCACCATATTCTCCTATTTAGGAAAAACTGCCGATGATTTGGTCTTGGATACGGTCGTATTTTTGGGTACATGTGCCTGTGATGAGGCATGCGCAATGCTTCTGTGTAAAGCCGATGTGATTTTGTCACTCATTGAATTGTTGAAAGCAAAGCAAGAAGACGATGAGATGGTTTTGCAAATTGTGTTTGTCTTTCAGCAGATACTGCGAAATGAAAGCACGAGGGAATATATGATTAAGGAAACTGGTAAGAATTGAGGATGTTTTTCTTTGAATAATTTCTAAAATTTTAAATTTCAGAATCGCCAGCCTATTTAATCGATTTAATGCATGATAAAAATCAAGAGATTCGTAAGGTGTGCGACTATTGTTTAGATATTATTGCGATAACGGATACGGAATGGGCCAGCCGAATTAAGGTACTGCTTTTTTGGATTTCTCGAATCTACGTTTCGGTTATTTTTATTAACCTCTTCAGTTTCTAAATACTATCAAACAAATCAACAAATCTTAAATTCAAATCAGATTAGCCTGACTAATTTTTTTTTATAAAATTTTAGCTAGAAAAATTCCGAAGCCACAATGCCCAATGGCTAAATATGGTAGAATCTCAACAGGAATTAGACGATAATCCATACTACGGGCCATTAGAAGATGAAGATACCGATTTACCTCCGTATCTAACGTCAGACTATCTAGAACAATGTATGCTTTATCAATCAACGGCTACAGAAGATTCAGACAATCGTGTTGTAACATCGGCAATGTCAAATTATAGTCGACCAGTGAGCAGGTAAGCCGATAAGTTGACATTATTTTGAGATTTATTAAAATTTTACAAATTTCGTTTCAGGTACAGTCGTGATTTCGATGAAATCGATTCATCCAGTTCGAAATCCCGACAATCCAATCCCGATGAAACCAATCTAATTTATCATATGAAATCGGTCGACATAAACGACAGCGATATATTAACCGAACTTGAATAGATTATACCGCAATTTAACAATTTTTAAAATTTCATTTATCTACTCGATATTCCCCAGAATTTATTAGTCTTTTTTTCTAGTCCGCGCTATATTTAACTAATTTTTTTGATTATATTTTTTTTACAAAACAATGTGTTTATTATGTAATAATTATTTGTATTTATTTTTGTGATATTTTTTTTAAATAATTTTATAAAAACCATAATATTATTATGTGTAGGAAAAGAAAAAATTATATTTTGTAAATTATGTGGTTTAAATAGAAAATACTTTTTGTAATAATTTGTATGTAATTGTGCTTCGAGAGAAAAATATTATATCTTTAAAATTGGATTGAAAATTATAATAAAAAAAAATTGTATGCAACAAACAAAATCTTCAATAAATTTATTGGCTAAATTAGTAGTAAAAATGTTGTTGTTAAATTTAGAAAAAAGAACAGAATCTACCGGAGGTTTCACGCCATATATATAATAATTATCCATTTTCCCTGTGGATATACGGCGAACATTTTAATTTGTATACTAATATATTAGCCTAACTGTTATACTTACACACTTAAAATTTTTTAACAGTAAAAATTTTAGCAAACATTTTAG
>JANSTW010066963.1:0-10673 GCA_027564275.1 Diadocidia ferruginosa | reverse complement strand
TTTAAAATAAACGCGACAATTTTAAGAATTCATATCTGGCAACACCATATCACCACTGTGCTGATACAGTGCTACCATCAATGTACGCGATTTGCCGCTGCATAAAAAATATTGTGCATCTTTCATTTTTTTTTGTGTTTGGAATTTTTTCTTGATTCTGCAGAGGTCCAAAAAATTGTTTTAAAATAAGTTTAATTTAGCACAAATTACCGGTAAAATGTCGGACGTCGATGACGATTTCATGTGCGAAGATGAGGAAGATTATGGATTGGTAAGAAAATGTTAATTTCTAAATATTTTTTTGTTAGGTTATGGTTGTTTTTGTTTAATTTGGTTTAAATCGTATAATTATAAAATATTTAGTTAAATAAATATATTATTCCATCCTAAGGGCCATATAAAAGGATCATATTATTTATCATTATTTATGGTCAAGTTCAAAAGCGTTTGGAAATTTTATGGCGACTCCATTGATTTGCGATGTAGACGTACCGGCTGCTGCGTTCCTCGAATCCTTGAACTTTCATTATTTTCTTTGTTCCCCAATTTCTCTAAAATTCACTTTTTAATAAAACATTTTGTTTCCAGGAATATTCAGAAGATAGTAATTCTGAACCAGACGTTGATTTGGAAAATCAGTACTACAATAGTAAAGCACTGAAAGAGGATGAACCCTTGGCTGCTCTGCAGTCATTTCAAAAGGTTTTAGACTTGGAAAATGGTGAAAAGGGAGAATGGGGCTTCAAGGCGCTTAAACAAATGATAAAAATTAACTTTAAATTACTAAACTACAAAGAGATGATGTTTCGATACAAACAATTGTTGACTTACATTAAGAGTGCAGTTACACGTAATCATTCGGAAAAATCGATTAATTCAATTTTAGATTATATTTCAACATCGAAAAACGTAAGTGATTCATATTAGCGAGCCTTTATGGTAGTGTTAGTTTGTTCAATTGCGAGTGGCCAACAGTGTCGTTGTTTTTAACTCAATACAAATATTCGAATTTGCTATACAAAAATTCAATTTGGTTGTTGTTGTTGGAAACATTTCATATACAAATTGTTGTTGTAAATTTCGAGTTGTCCGCTCGCAATTGAACAAACTAACAATATACCATAAAGGCTCGCTAATTCAGATGAAAACACATTGAATAGAGAGCTAATCTTATCATTTATTCTAGATGGAATTACTACAAAACTTTTACGAAACAACATTAGACGCACTTAAAGACGCCAAAAATGATCGACTCTGGTTTAAGACAAACACAAAGTTGGGCAAACTGTATTTTGATCGAAACGATTTCACAAAATTACAAAAAATTCTCAAACAACTTCATCAATCGTGTCAGGTAGCTATTTTCAAAATATTTTTATTTGTAAATAAATGAAAACCAAAAACCATTTTTACACCGATTGCGATACCCGCTTCATCTATAATTTGTAATAATGACGACAACGCAAATATTATGGTCAAAACATTTAAAATAATTTTATTTCAACAATCAACAAATTATACAAAAATAAAACAAATATTTTCCAAAACAAACTTAATCTATAATAAACATTATTGGGTTACAGATACCTAAATCTACCCCAAGAGTTTTGATGGATACCGAGGTACTAAAAAAAACGAAAATAATTAAAAAATTAAATCAAAATATTCTCGAAAATATTTTTCCTCTAACAAATTAAATTTTCACACTATTTTCAATATTTCAAAATGTTTTAGTTTAGTTTTTTAGTTTAATTTATCTAAGATAGATGTAAAGTATTTTTGTTGTTGTGCAACGCTTTGCTTCAAACTGTTCAAATTTTACAGACAGACGATGGTGAGGATGATTTGAAAAAGGGAACTCAACTATTAGAGATTTATGCGCTTGAAATTCAAATGTATACTGTTCAGAAAAATAATAAAAAATTAAAAGCACTTTATGAACAATCCCTGCATATTAAATCGGCAATTCCGCATCCATTAATTATGGGTGTTATTCGAGGTAAAAAACAACCAAATAATTAAAAAAACAAAACAAAATTTCTTTACTTTATCTCAAATAGAATGTGGTGGAAAGATGCATTTGCGAGAGGGAGAATTTGAAAAGGCTCATACCGATTTCTTTGAAGCATTTAAAAACTATGATGAATCCGGATCACCAAGACGAACAACATGTCTTAAATATTTAGTTTTGGCAAATATGTAAGAAAAAATCACCAACTTCGATAATTTAAATTTTTATTTTTATTTAAAAAAAATAGGCTTATGAAATCCGGCATTAATCCATTTGATTCACAAGAAGCCAAACCGTATAAAAACGATCCGGAAATTTTGGCAATGACAAATTTAGTTGTTTCATATCAAAATAATGATATCAATGAATTTGAATCAATTCTAAGAAATAATAGAAACAACATTATGGCAGATCCATTTATTCGTGAGCATATTGAAGGTAAGATGTTTGAAAATTAAACAGTAAATTAAAATGTATTCTTGTTAATTCGCTGTCGTTTCAGATCTATTACGTAACATTCGTACACAAGTGCTAATAAAACTAATTCGTCCGTACACAAAAATAGCCATACCATTTATCTCAAATGAACTAAACATTGAGCCAGTGGAGGTGGAAAGTTTGCTAGTATCATGCATATTAGATAGGTAGGATTATTTTCAATTTAATAAAATACCTAATTTTATCATTTTTTGTAAATAGTACAATCCAAGGACGCATCGATCAGGTAAATCAAGTTTTAGAATTGGATAAGGAAAGTCGGTGTGCTGCCCGCTATAATGCATTGGACAAATGGTCAAATCAAATCCATTCACTTCAATTAGCTGTTATCAATAAAATGGCATGAAATGTATAATTATTAAAATTATTATTTAATCCAAAAACTCTGTTTTGAATATTATCATTGATTTTTTATATTATAGACATATTACTGAAAGAAAATGTTTCAAAATGTTTCTAAAGCTCATGGAGACGTATACGTATAGGTTCTCTTTTATGAATGAATTTCATTTATAAAAAACCTATACGTATACGTCCAACGTATACGTCTCCATGGAAGCCGTAGCTTAACCATAGAAAAATTACATAAGCATATAATACAGGTAAAAAGTTGTCCTTCGTAAATTAAAGTTCAGTGACGCAAAAAACCGTCATTTCAAAATTTTATATGATATGTAAGGCGGCGAAATTGGTTGAAAAAAATTACAATAACAAAATTCGCCGTCTCCCCGCGGGAGATATTTGGCGAAAAAATATATTTTGCATAGTCGTTCGCCGCGTACATGTCAAAAAAAGTTTTTGCGCATGCGTTGTATGTCAAAAAAGGTTTTGCGAATGCGTTGTTGTTTAAACTTTTAGTTCAATGTCTGGCCATTTTTTTTTCTTTTGCGAATTTGCAAAAAGGCGGGCAAGGACAAAATTCAAAATGTTCTCGTTTCTGTTGTAATTTTTCTATGAACAATGTGGTAATATTGTGACAAATTAATAGTTACCTATTGAGCCAAAATACTTGACTTTTTTTGTTGTAGAGGGCACAAAACTAACACTAGCCTACTATATTAACGCCATCTTACGTTTTTATAGGGAAAACACACTTCCTCAACTTATTGGGTCATATTATAATGATGATTATATTAAAAACTTAAAACTATCGAATTAAATTGGAATTGCTGACGATCTTTAAAACAACATAATCAAAGATGTAGGAGATATTCAAAATGGCGGCTAAGACAAAAGTGCCTAAAAAGAGCATCTCTGTAAGCTAGAGCATATAGCAATCTTGTTCAACACTTTGCATTTTGAATTAAATCAGGAATCGTTTCTGAAATCTGAAATTATTTCGGAAAGCAGAAATCATTACAGATTAGGGAATTATTTTAGAAATTAGAATTAATTTCGGAAAAATTATTTAAGAAATCAAACGTTATTTCGAAAATCAGAAATAATCTCAGAATTAAAAAACTATTTCAGAAAACTGTTCAGAATAAAGAATTTATTCCAGAAATCAGTTTAGAAATCAGAAATTTCATCAGAAAACAAACATTATTTTCGATATCAGAAATTAGGAATTATTTCAAATATTAGAAATCATTTCAGCCTTAAGGAATTATTTCAGAAAATATTTCAGAATTAAGGAATTATTTTTGAAATCAGAATACATTTCACACTTAAGGAATTATTTCAGAAAATATTTATGAAGTATAAGGAATTATTAGTTTAGAAGAAATTGTTTCAGAAATCAGAAATCATTTTGGGAATCAAAAATATTTTTCGAAATCAGAAATCGGGAATTATTTCATAAACCAGAAATCATTAATTATTTCAGAATTAAGGAACTATTTCGGAAGTTATGAATTATTTAGGAAATTCAAATCAGAAATTATTTCAGGATTAAGAAATTATTTCGGAATTAAGGAATAGTTTAAGAAATCAGAAATCATTTCTGATATCAGAAATTATGAATTATTTCGGATATAAGAAATTATTTCATGATTACGAAATTGTTTCATAAACCACTCATTATTAATTAAAGAAATATTTCAGAAATGCGACATTATTTTGGAAATTACATATCATTTCAGAATTAAAGAATTGATTCTGAAATCAAAAATCATTTTTGAATTAAAGATTTATTTCAGAAAATATTTTAGAATTAGGGAATTTCTTCCGGTATCAGAAATCAGTTTCGATATTAGAAATAAGGAATTGCTAAAGAAATCACAAATCTTTTCAGAATCAAGAATTATTTCAGAATTCAAGAATTATTTCATAAGTCAGTCATTATTAATTAAGGAAATATTTCCGAAATCCGACATTATTTCCGAAATTATAGAAATCATTTCGGAACTTAAGAATTATTTCGGAAATCATTTCAGATTTATGAAATTATGTCAGAATTAAGGAACTGTTTCGGAAATTAATATTAATTTCGGAAATTATGAATTATTTCGGGAATCAGAAATAATTTCAGAATTGCGGAATTATTTCAGAAATCAGAAATAAGTTCAGAAAACGCAAAAATAAGTTCAGAAATCCGAAATCATTTCGAAAAGCACTCCATAAAGGACAATAAACTTAAAATTATTTAAAAACAAAAAAAAACTGATTCAACTAACCGAATCCCAACAAGCACATAAATATCAAGGCCAAAAATCGATGCCATGCCGAGCTGGGATTACAGCAGACCGATGCACCACATCCAGTTGGTTGCAGCTCCAATTCGTCATCGTCCTCATCGTGTCGCGTTGTGGTCGTTTCGATGTCGCGCAAAATTGGCTGTGTATCATCATTGTTGGGCATTTTTCGGTCTTATTAATTTTCTAAATATTATAATACTTTTGTAGGTGCAATTGAAGTGAATTTGTTTTTTGTCTTCTCTCAATATATTGTGACTTTTTTTAATTGAATTTCATTGGAAAAATCTAAAAGAAAAAAATCGTTTTATTAATTTATTAAATAAACTTGAGTAAAATTCCGTTAGTTTCACATGTTATTGTTACATTTATTTAAATTAAATCTTATTATAAAATAAACTTACTATTCTTGCTATGTAGTTCAAATGCGATAAAGAAATTTAATTTTATAGCGCGTGCGATTAGAACTTTGTATTTTTTTAAAATAAATTATTATATTGACGTGATATAACTAGATCTTTGTATTATATCATTGATCAACAGTCTTATATCTCCTAAATTTATTAATAAAAAATAAAAATTTATGAGATCAATGTATAAACTTTACCAGCCCTAATCTTATTGTCCGAAACATATTATTTTTCGCTTGTATTTTATTGTATGTTAATAGAAAAACCATAAATTAATAATTTTATTAAATGTGTTATCATAATTATGCTGATAGGGGCGTTTATATTTATGAATCATAATTTTATGTAAATTATTATGAAACAAGTCTAGCACAAGTCAAACAGCAAAATTAAAATTTTACGAGGGGACAAAGTTTAGATTTTTAGAGGAATTAGTGTGTTATGTTCTTCAATGACTATAGAACTTACCCGCAGACTTTGTGTGTAATTTAATTTTTTGGATTAAATATTTTCCCCGTCCTTAGTTTCTAACAAAGAAACCAAAATTCAATATCCTGCTGCAGATTAAAATATTATTGCTTCAGCCACCCAGCCACCAGCTGAAGAACCATATTGTAAAAAATTCTCTATAATTATCTAAAACTCGATATTTGCAGAAAATTATTGTTAAAACGATTGTTTGATTTTTCGTGTAAAACTTGTGATAACCAAATATATTGTTGGCATAACAAATAAATAATTACAATAAAAAATATGTGAACAATTTCAACAATTTGCACGCAAACAACAAAAAAAGCAACAATTTATTTTGGTTTTTTTCTTATTTGACAGCTGCTGCGTCGATTGATCGTTTCTTAGGAGAAACTGTTTTTTAGTCGATAAGTGAATGCGTTTAGAGCATTTTTGAAATTTTGTAATAGAATAAATTAATTTTAAATTTATTGCAAATTTTTTAAAATTTTTCTTTTTATTTAGACTTGAGATTTTATGGATTCTAAAGTCATTTTCATTTCACCATAAAAACTTAAGTCTAACGAATATATATATAAGAATAAAGATTTTATTTTACAAAACCTTGTTTTTTGTTTATTTTTATTTCAGTATAAATAAGAGAATGAAAAAATAATATTAATTTAATATTCAAACTTCATTTTGTTCATTGATTTCAAAATAAAAAAACAAAAATTTCAATGATTAACAAATTATGTACTAGAATATTTGTGATTCTTAGCTATATAAAAACAGCGGTAATCTCAATTTGGTTTTTTTTTGTTATTCTGAACAATATTTTTATTTAATAATCCAAGCTTTAATTTTAAATATTAAAATAATAATATAAAATACAAGCAAAATTATAATTCAAAAATAAAATTTTTTATTAGATATAAAATTATCGATATATTTATAAATGTACTAGATCAAATCCATATATAGGTACCAACATAACAAACTATCATATCGACAAAAAAAAGTTAGGTTATGTGCTGCGTTTTAGCAAGCCATTTCACGATTGTTTCTTCCTAAAAAAAGTTAATTTTCAATTTGTATTATCGGATTATTTTAATAAATATTAATTATTTATCAAAAAATCGCAAAAATGCCTGGCATTTGTTTTGTAAATGAATGCAAAACGAATATTTTATCCATAAAATTGTTGAGAAGTGAAAATTTCTTTAGGTAGGTTTTGAGGTTGTTTACTATTTTTCTTGCTTATAAAGTTTGTTTATAATTATATAACCTAAATAATTATAAATGTAATGACATGATAATAAATTCACTTTATAAATAAATAGAGAGGTTCCTTTTTACATTGTAAAAAAAATCGATTTTCTATAATTTAGCGAAATAAGTAAAAGATTTTGGGGTTATGTTAATGTTTGGAAATATTACAGGGTGTCACAAAATGTTTGATGAGATATATTTTTATTTTAATAATTTATTTTTTTGCGAAAAAAAATAACATAACCGATTAATATTACAATTTGTGAAACGTGAATAAATCGAGCGGGAAACTACTTGCGAAAATAATGAGACAAATTAGTTTTAGGATGTTGATTCGCGACAGGCGAAAATCGGAAAACAAAGTTTTTCGCCTCAGAGAAACTACACGCTTTAGCGCTTATTGCCCCAAAGGAAGACCCACCCAGACTTCAAAAACCACTATAACTCTTGGCGCTCTGCCCCCTTTAAGGGGGTCAAAGTTTGGTCAAAATTTCAGAAAACATTGTATTAATGGGGGTCCGTTAGGGCCTGGGCCATAAGCGCTAAAGTGTAGATTCTCCGAGGCGAAAAACTTTGTTTTTTTTACGAGCTCGCTTCCTCCCGAAGAGGGGCCACCCAGACTTCGAAAACCACTATAAATCTTGGCACTCTGCTCCCCTTGCACGGGGGAGGGAGTCAAAGTTTGGTTAAAATTTCAGAAATATGATATTAATTAGGGTTCGTTAGGGCCTGGGGCCATAAGTGCTAAAGTGTAGATTCTCCGAGGCGAAAAACTTTGTTTTTTTTTCGTTTGGTGAGGTATGTTCGGCTACAGAATCAAGTATAACGCCAGATTTACAGTTCCGACTGAGAAATTTTTTTTCAGACAGCTTATGTCAAAATCAACCAATCGGAACGCGTTCAGCATGCGGAATTTTCGGACAAGAGGAAAAAATACTCGTTCTGATTGTTGATTTTGACATAAGCTGTCGGAAAAACCTTTCTTCGTCCAGGCTTGAAAATTTTGTTTCCTTTAGAAAAATGTTTTTTCTAAAAACAAATAATCCATGCATTAATCTTAAGTACTAAGATTACATCATGGATTATTCCTGAACTTCAAGTCATTATAGAATACAGTAGCGAGCCTTTATGTAAGTGTGAGTTTAGCTCCATTGCAAGCGGCCAACTCGAAATTTACAACAACAATTTGTATATGAAATGTTCCAACAACAACAACCCAACTGAATTTTTGTATTAGAGGTACCAACCAATCACAAACATCGACAGTCTTGGCCATTCGCAATTGAACAAAACCAACACTACTATAAAGGTTCGCTAGTATACAGTAAGGTACATATAGGGTGCGACCACAATCTCTCGATGTTTCGTAGTTCCGCAAATCTGCACTCTGGTACAGTAACGAACAGATGCCAAATTATATCTTATAGATTTAACGAAAAGCCAAATTCAACCGTCGTTTAAGGGCCCCTAAAAATCAACAATATTTTCTTTTTGTTTGATAGATTTTCTCTCTGCTTTACAGATTTCCTCAAGATTTTAATTTGCAGAATCAATGGTATCACTTGTTAGACATTGACCCAGAAGATTCACCGCTAAAACCTTCTTCACTGTTATGTGCCAAACACTTTAGGCCTGATGACATTCGACAATTTATCAACAATCAGTGTACAAACATTTCAGTTTTACCGACAGATATTTATCCGATTGGAAAGTTCGAGAAAAAAGACACCGTTCCCAAATGTATTATAGTCACAAAAAGTCCTAACGAAGATCATGAATATAGTCTATCATGCAGACTATTACCCAACGAGCACAAATATTATCCAACAAATGATGAGGCATCGCTACAGCAATCTTCGGAATATGATGAGAACCTAATTCCTAAAGAGGAGTTGGTGGACGATATTCAATTGGATAGTTTATTGGGAAAGAGCGCCGAAGATGAAATCGAAAGTATGGAAGTGGAAGCCGACTTCTCATTTAAACCGATTAAATTATCAAAGTGCTTGAATAGTATATCAACAGCTGACCAAATTCAAATAAATGATGTTCGAACTGTAGACCCACTGGTCGATGAGATAAAGGAAATTAAAACTGAAGAAATCGATGAAGAACCACTGTACGACAGCGAACAACATAATCCAGAAGAACCAAACTTAACTATGCCAATCGAACAACCAACACCTGCTTCGTTTCCATATCCAGTAAATATAATTTCTGTTAATCCATTGAGCAAAAAACAGGTACAAAATCCAAATCTATCCTCCAACAGCAAACCATTTAATCAGACAATACAAAACAATTTATCACCTCTTTGTAATGTGAAAACGAAGCAGCAAACCCCAGAAATCGGACCACAGACGGTTAAATTTACAACAAACCCTAAAATAAATAAAATCTCTCTTAGTGAAAAGGATAAGTTGAAAAATGCTGTTATCTTCAGTCGATGTTCAACTAGTAAAATAAATAAATCAAATGACATAACCAATAAGACGGCAAATTTCAAAGTACCAACTAATCCCGCATTAAAACAATGCTGTCGAATGGCTTTGATGAAAAGTGACCGGCAATTCGGCACTGCAAAAAATCGTCTTATTGTGGATAAATATCCGAAACTTATGTCGGATAAGCGCAATCTGGAACTAAGTATTTCAAAATTACACAATAAATTGGAAGAATTAAAGCTTGCCTGCAAGAAAAAAGATGCAGTAATAGCGGACTTAAATTATAGGCTAAAGAAGAACAAATATTGTGTTTTATAGCCATATTTTATGTTACTACTTATTAAATAAATTTAAAATTAAAATATATTATTTCGTTTTATTATTTGTTTCCGGTTCCGGTACACTGTATATAGTCTATGATATATGACATTATTTTTTTTAAATTAAGTTGGTCTACAACACCTCTGCTATTCACCGCCAACGCTCTCCAATTAACTACTCCAAAGTTCTTAAATCAGCTGTCAATGGATCTTTCCATCTAGCCCGCGGTCTTCCTCTACTATACTCCTCCCCTCTGCTTTGAAACGATGATGAAATAGTCTGAACAAATATAGTCAAATAATGCAAGCACGCCATCTTATGGATACGTTGAATTTTCTATACTAAATCGAATACAAAGGTTGCTTGCAGAGTTAAGAATCACGATATACAAAGTTTATAAAAAATGACACAAATATATATAATTTAATAATTATTTCCCGGTAGTTATGAAATTATCATGTGTAAAATACAATATGCATTTTAATTACATACAAAAAATCCAAGTATACTAAATTCGGCACCGTAACATTTGCGCGCCACGTCATAACTCGAAATAAATTTTCCATAAAAAACTTCTTTGGATGCCAAAACGTAGCTTTTATAATTCTTAAAAGGATCAATTTAACTTTTTCTT